>JAPMOB010208898.1:0-11042 GCA_029875015.1 Lepomis gibbosus
TATATATATATATATATATATATATATATATACCCACTAGCATAATGGTTTAATGCATGTGTATGTGCAAAAGTGTTCATGGGCCTAAACTTGACACTGTAAGGTTCTTGTCCAGGTCAGACCGACCAACCTGTCTTAAACCAATATTGCCACCATGGCAGAGGGAAGAGGGACATGGAGGCGCGCACACACTCCATCCTTCCTCGGACAGTGTTTACTATGCTGTTGAGATTGCGCCGAGGATTGGGTGAACAAAACTTAGCGAAAGAGTCTCAATTGACTCCCGGGCTTTATTCCAAACATGGCGAGCATGGCCCGAAGTGTGCAATCCTATTAGCAATTACAGCTCGGCTTTAGATGCTGCTGCTGCCTGCTTAAAACGTCAGATGTATCTGATTGTGTGCAACACGGGGTGCTTTTTGTTCAAATGTTGTTTTTGTCGAAAGACCAATTATCATGTTTGTTTTTACTTCCCTCACATGGTAATGATGGAGGTGCAAATGAATGGGAAATTGAAGCTCAAAATGCTGCCATCATTTCTACCCACTCTTTCCGGAGTTATTAAAGGGTGTTTTGAAGGTTGCTAGGTTGATTCCACAGGGTGAGGGGCTTCCCTTGATGATCTTTGAAGTTGCTTGGTGGTCATGAGTGAGGGCAGTGGTTAAACTGATTCCCTGTGTAAATGTGTGTAACTGTAAAAATGTTAAACAGAGAAATGAAGGAAGTTTACAAAAGAAGGCTGGACAAGGGACAGAAGTGATATCACAATAATCCTAGAATTATGTTTTAATAGACAGCTAATGGAATATAACGTTGAACTAATATTCATAGGTAAACTGCTTAAAACTGCCTAAGTAAATTATATTAAATTGGGCAAATTACTACATTTTTAAAAATATTTTCTATTTAATTAATATTCTAGTGTGACATTTTGTCATTCAGCTTATTTCATAATCACATAATTCATTTTGAAACAGAATAACTACTATCCAGTTCAAAGCAAAACCCTTATGAATAAAAGTTCCATTACAAAACTGCAGAGCAGCTTCCTTATGATTGAGCGCCCTTCCTGACCATATCCATAACCGTGTTTGTCAGATAAAGGAGATTCCCCCACAGGCTTACCCAGAGGTGACTCAACTCTCTCAGCTTCACACAAGGGAAGCGATGTGTTGGCTAATTTTATCACACAATGCATGCTGTTTGTCAGTGCAGCTCCAGTGACAAATGATTCCTTATCTTGAGGGCTGTTGTTTGTTGTTGCTGAGTAATGTCCTAGCCACTTGTTCTCGTCTCTGGAGCCTTCAGGGCCTTCAGCGGCCCTACCGTCAACTGTCAGGAACCACGTTCACATTACAGTCATGCGGGCTTGTGTACACACCTGAGCATACACAACGGAAGATGCAAAGGATTTTAAGTACAGCGCAGCAGAAAAACAAACTTTCTTTGAATTTTACACAAACTCAGTTGTCATTTACCTTGTAGGCTGTGTTCTGTGTTTATTTCCTCTCCTTGAAGCTTTCCACCACTCAGCTTGATGGCCTTTTCATTTTTCTGCTCAAAATGAAGACAGACATGTAGACTAACACAGAACAAGCTTCTTTTCTCTTTCAATGTCACAAAACCTTCTCCTTTATAAGCGATTCGACCCTAATGCCAGGGAGGGACTGATGAAAGTGACATATGTTTATTTGACTTCCAGACTTGCATTACAGCCAAGTAAACATATCAACTGCCCTTCAGGCTGCTTTCACAGCGCCACCCTTACTGCCAAAGGTAGCTGCAGGGAGTGGAGGGTAATTAGTAGAGGGTAAAGGATTTTGTGTGTTTTATATGTCAGAATATTTAGCATTTATGCATCTGGGAAAAAAGTTACAAGATATAATGTCACAAGATATCAAGTATCCTTACTTGATATCAAGTAAACAAGATTTTTTGTGCAAAAAGTAGCAGAAAAAGTTCAATTGTTTTGTGACCTGGCAGATCCTAGAGGTTGTGGCCCTAATAATTAATGCCAATGTTGACTCCATGCCTTCTTCTTCTTCCTATTCCCTTTCCTATTTGCTTATCACAATATCTACCGACTGTCAACACTTCGTCCTTTATTGCGGCTTGAAATCCGGCAGTCTTCTTTATTGTTTTTCCATCTGAACCTGCCTGTGCGCTTTTCTACATGTCACTGTCCCTCAGTCCAACAAAGGCATAAAACCTACACTCCAGTCATTCCAGCCTTCTACAACACGGTTCCTCAGCTCATAAACTGCTCCACTGTCTACAGAGCTACAGAGTTTGTTACCTGACCGTTAGCAGCAGGGGACACAGTAGAGTCTTACACTTCTTCCAGTAAAATAATTTTTTTCACGAAGGGGATTAATTATATTCATTCTGATCCGTGGTGTAATTAATGTGCTTTCTGGGTTTTGTACGGATTTTCTGATACTTATCAGTTAATTGTTCTCTTAAAACATAATATAGTCTAAGACACTTTGGTTTCCTTAAAATAAAAGATTAATCCTGAAGTCCTTAAAATAAGGGATCGTTTTAGATCATCTCTGGTTTTGACAAATTTTCCCAAACTGTCAGTGTATTTAAAGACAGATAACTATTGTAACAAGAAACCATTAACTTTTAGACCCCTTTTGAAACAAGATATTGTTTAGCAGATGATCCTATCCAGAGCAATTTACAGTGTAAATGAGAGCCACACTGCTGTTATAGGAATAGAAGCTTTAGGCTTTAGGATGTTCATTCTAACTAAGAAGGTTCGGAAATATTAAATATCTTATATAACAACCGCTATCAACTGCATCTTTTCCTTGTAAAACACGGACCCTAAAATGAGGGTCACTTCACAAAAAGAGAAAGAGCAGGGTAGCATTTTCAGACCGGGGGACCACTTGGTTGGAGGCCCTCTGACCTGCTTCACAGCTGTTTCTTGTTAGTGCTTTAAAACAAATTCCCAGAGTGAGATGGTTTCCATGCTGAATCCTGCCCTGAAGAAAGAGGCCAGACAAGAAGAGCCCTCTTCTGTGTGTGTGTGTGCGTGTGTGTGTGCGCGCACGTGTCTTGTGTGTGTGTACACACAGCTCAGTCTTAACATTTTATCTTATCAGGATAGATGACCAGAAAGCGCAGTGTGCTGCACTTAAGATGCTCTGCCCTGTGTTACGAACGCCACCAACAGTCAGCTGAGCTGGTCTTGACTTCTTCAAAATCTATTTCCAGCTTTAAAAGTATCAACCCTCAACTGAGGTTCAAAAACACTCAGAGGATGTTTACAGTTATTTAGTGAGAGTCGACCTTTGATTCAACCGCTGACGGATATAAACAAATGTGGTTAAGCCTTATCTCCGATGGTATAGTGTACATACACAGAGAAGCCAGTATGGGAAAAAGCACGAAATACAATACTTGCTCATTGCGTCATGTCTTACTGCAATGATATGGCGGACCAAATGTTTTTGACAGTTTATTCTCACCTGTCAGCAGACTTGAAGGGAAAGTAGAGGGAAGTCTGCCGTGTCTGAAATGGGCCATGTGTTTTTAGAACTGGTGTAAACTTTGGTGCTGTTAATGTCACTAGAAACTGATGGATATCTGTCGTTTATTTAATAAAAGCTACATGCTGATAAACATTTTTAGGGAGATGAATTATTTTAAAGGTCCCTCAAGAAGAATTTACCTCTGGCCTTTTTAAGCCTAAGTCGGCCTGTGTCTTAAATAGCATTGGTGTCTTCGCTGTTCAAAGGGAAACATGTTGCGTATCATTCTGTAAGACCACAGACACATCTAACAGACTCAGCGTGGCAGTTTGATGGAGACCAGGCCAGGTCCGTCCAGGAGATACTCCAAACCTCCTGCTTTGGGCCTGGAGAGCAGTCTCCCCGGGGGGCTCCTCACCTCAGGGTGACCCCCAGCTAAGACAGCTTTAGATTTATGTGCACTGCCTCCTTCTCCCACACATTGTGTGCTGTTTTGGGTATTTCCTCTGCCTTTCCCTTCTTTCCTTTAAAGAATAAAGCCCTGTTTACAAGTCGGGGAGGGGGAGTGCTGAGCTTGCGCTAAGGATGCCGTCATAGAGCGTTGAGGACGCTCTTTGTGTGAACTGGCAGCTTCTCCATCAGCTGTGTCTGAGAGGTTAAAGGGCTAACGGAAGACAGAGGAAAGCTCTGAGTTCCCGCCGTTTGAAGTGAATTGGCTCCAGTGGTGCATTTATTCTCACACAGAAAAATGCTGTGGAACAGATTGATGAAGTCACACATAAGCTGAAATTTGTATGTGTTGTTTTGATAAGTGGGAATTACAGAAAACATATGAGTGATAACTCAGGATTCCAAGCAGAACTCTTTGGTTTAAAAGTATTTACAGCACTATGGGCACTCTCCAACTGGGACAAAGGTTTCATCTCATTTTTCCTTGCATCCTCCTGAACTGGCCACCAGTTTACACTTACCTTTGCCGCAACAATAACAAACCCAGTGCATTAATTACTGGATCAGGCCTACACCTGTGCTCTAAAGGGGCCAGGTGATAAATCAGAAGTCTGCACAGAAAGCTGATTATCCTGACACCTCATCAGTCTTCACAGAGAGGCCCACCGCCTGCTTCACGAGAGCCAAGCTACCTGTACACTAACATCACACACTCACACATACAGGAGACACCCAGTCCCGCTAAATGGCACTCGGACCGGGTGATGCATGGTGGTTGTTGGGCAGTGATCCCCAGGGTGCTGCCGCTGGACACCAGTGATTATACCATCATTTCAAAGATAGAAATCTTTTGACTGATTTTTGTGATTTTAGTAGACTTTGGGTCTAAGTACCTCAGTGAGATCATAACATTTTGCTGAAGAGCTTTTGGAAAAAAGATCAATTTCAGAAATACTTTTAAAGGAAAGTTATTTTGGAGGTGCAAGCATCTGCGTGCCTTGCTACTTCCCTTGGTACCTATTTTACACTGAATGAACGTTAGTACCACCAGCTAATGGCAACCCAGGTGAGATAAGGTGTTGGGAGCACTCAGTCTTTAGGACAATTAGAAGAGGTGGTGCAGCACCTTGTAGCCCAGGTGATGGATCATACTGGAGGTGGGTTAGCAGGGTGGATCCTGAGACTAAGAAGTGACTGACTGAGGCAGGCGTGCTGATTGGACAGAGATTAATAGCAGAGGAGAGAGTCCAGCTGGGTCTGAGTGGATCTGGATCTGTAAACATGCCGGGACAGGAACTGGGGGGCAGCGGAGGCCCGGGCAGCTACACAACAGCCCCTGCGAGATGATACAACACATCTGGGGGCTGAGATATAAACACAGGCACAGTGCTCTCATACTAACCCATTTGCACTTATGCACATAGCTCATCAGAAAACACTAAATGCAGAGCTCACCACAAAGAGGCCTGCAGTAATACATTTTTTAATATAAACAACAAATGAAATTACTGCGTAATGTGGAAGGTGTATCTTGTAGTGATGAACTGACAGAGAATTATGATCAGGCTGACGTTCCTCTCAGCTCTAAAAAGCATTTTTCTAAAAGCTTTTTTCAGAAAAAATTCAGATAAGCCCACTGTACACTACTTGTGCAGCACCAAACAGCAGACAGACAAAGTTGGTGAAGTTAGTGGAGTGAATAGCAAGTTAAAGACTCAATTCTCAGAAATTGATTGAAAGGAGAGAGAATCTATAGAGGTCTCTAGAAACACAACTTAATTGTATATCGATCTGTGTCTGTTCTAAATATATATAGGCAACTGGTTACCAACACGTTAAAGCCATTAGATGTGTGTTTGCGGTTCAGCTTATTGTAGAGCTGCCAGCAAGTGGCCAAAAAACTGATTAGTTCTGCTTTAATACTAGCGCTGACACAGTACCTGAGTTTTGGTAGCTTACTTTCAGGAATACCAACATGCTGTTATCAGAAACCTTTGCTTGATAATCTTCTCACGTGTTACATGTAATCTAACCCCAAGCAGCCAAAACAAAATAGTCACAACTGCTAATCTGAGCATGCATTCAATGTCTGTTTTATCTGAGAGTTTTAAATACTATGTATAAAGAAATAAAAGTGCTGAGGTTCAGTACCCAGCCACAACTAATAGACTAATGGACATTGTTATATTTGAAATATCTGATTTCATAATCTGCTGTAAAAAGGTTACAAGCTTCAAGCACCATGCCCTCCTTACAGAGCTGAGTCAAAACCCCTGGAAAACAACTGTGCTAGTCTTCCCAGGGAGTGAGTGTTTGATGTATACATCATAACATATACAGACTTTGTAAGTTCACAGGGACCAATGAATTTCCGCTCAAACCATCTTATGTCATCACAGAGACCATTGGCCTAATCCACTTACCTTCTGCCCAAAATCCCCCTATCAATAAAGAAGGTATCATTTTACCCTCCCTCAGGGCTGTTAAAAGTAAAGAGCCACTCTGTTAAGACTTCCTTTCATAGATGGCAGTGGTTCCGTGCTCTCCTGTAAGCCTCTAATCCCTCTGTCGCCATCACTTGCCCATGTACTGGCCTAGAGGAAGCAACGTCTTGCAAACTAAACCTGCAGGTTTCATGTTGTGTGTGTAGTGCAGGATTCTCGGATTAGGCTAAACACACACTTTTTATTAACTTTGGGCACAACACTTGCTGTAGTGTGTTGTGTGTGTGTGTGTGTGTTTGAGAAAGACATGTCTGTTCAACCTCAAAGTAGCACGTTTGTGTTTGTCTCACTCACTCTTGATGGTTGCTTACTGAAAGTGAACTGCAGAACAAATCACTGTCTGTGTGTACAATTGTGTGTGTGTGTGTGTGTGTGTGTATGCATGCACAGCATTTGTGTATAGTCGTTGGCACGGCGCTGTGTAGTTAGGACGAAGGCCAACTTTTTCTGCTGGAATTTCCTGTCTGAATCGAGCACCCCCACCTCGCCTGCTCCTCTGCTCTGCTCTTCACTCTTCTCTCTCTCTCTCTCTCTCTCTCTCTCTCTCTCTCACTGCCCCTTTCTCTCAAAGCACGACAAAGACTTCTTTCCCGAAATTATTCCTGGCCTGGCCTCTCAGGGCATTATTATTATCGTTGAGTACTTCCTCAAAGACATGAGCCCACTCCACTCTCCTCTTCAGCATGGTCCTGATCTGGGACTTCATTTGGACGTAATGAGAGAGTGCATTTCCTGCTTCTTTCTCTGATTCATGAGACTCGGAGGGGCCTTTGTTAACATCGAACACCTGGCATTGTCTTTAGTGAGAGATCAAACTGGAGCTTTAAGATGCAAACTAAAAAGGAGGAGAAGATGTGGGGGCCCTAACCCTGCTGCTTGGCAGGATGTTTGGCACGTCTGGAGCCTCATTATGGGGGCTACAGGGGCAAAGATATGTTCAGTCTTAAAACAAACACGTTATGAGAGATAATGATCACAAGTTGAAAGTTTCTGTGGGCTCTGGACTGATTTATGATATAAGACTACATCCACACAACAGCCCCTCAGTGAACTGTGCACAGTGCACCACTGCATTTTGTTTCACAAAATTAGCACCGTTTAATAGACCTTCAGTAATCGTTTTCATGATTATCTGTCTGAGGTAATGATCTTTTCTGAGTCTATCCCAACTTTAGTATACTGTCTGGTTAAAAGGTGACATATACTTTATACACAAAACTATGACAGACTCAGAAATGAGGCTTTATGGTTATTATATCAAGCTGTTTTAAGCAGTTGTTCAGAAAATTTGCAAAAAGGGCGTGTTGTTTTCTAATGAGAGCATTAAACACATTTCAGCATTACATTATATTACAGCATACTGAGCAACAGAGGCATGATTTTGAAGAATTTTACAACTCTGGAAAGTTACCACCGTGACCATCAGTGTCACTTCCTGTTATGGTAAGTTGGACCTAAATCCTCCGCACTGTGTTGAATGTACAGAATGGAGCTGAGGGTGGAGTAACCCTGCATGCCAACACACCCAAAGGGGACGGACGGGCACTAAATCAAGAAAGTGAGGCGTGTGAATGGTCCCAGCCATACCTGTTGGTAGTTGTCCCTGCAGCCCAGGAAACAATGCATCTGTCTGGGTGATGGAAGGACCTGTTCAGCCCTTCTTGGCCCCACACCCAGCAGCCCCATGTGTCTGCTTGGTACTGTTTACTGTAGCGTTTTTGTGTTACCATGGACCTAACTTCACTATAACATATCTTAGATATGTAATCTTTGACTTTTTCATAGAAATGTCATGTGTCATCAACAGTTGAATAACAGTGAGTCCCAATCCTGATGCTGTTTACATCTGCCACTGTAAATGTCTCTTGCGAAAGGCACACATTAACATGAGCTACCCCAGCGCTGAACTCAAACTTTATCAAAAGGAAAGGCAAAATACATCCCAACACGAGTGCTATGCACTAAATGAGCAGTTATGCGAAAAACAAATGAATTGATCCAACGCGTCTAAAAGAAGCCACTGTGCTAGCCTGACTTCCAGCACAACCTTGCTGTCTTTGTGATATTCTAGTCTCCTTGTCCCGTGCCCTCCCCATCCTCTCCACCAAAGATGTGCCAGACAGCACAAGCAGGGGGCACCTCTCACACAAAGCCCAAACTTCTGGCTCCACTTGTGAAACAAAGCTCAAACTCCTTTTCCCAGCTCTCACTCCCTCTCGCTCATTTACTGGGTGCCTCTTTTGGCTTTGTAACACACAAGTTGACTTGGAATCGGCCGTCTGTCTCACACACAAAAGCAAGGCAGGGTCACTGGCTGAGATCCAGCGGCATAGATCTTGATAGAAACACAGAGCCCTTGGCCTTCTGAGCTCAAAGACCAGAAGTAACAAGGAGCGCGGGGCAACAGACGGATTTTAACAACTCACTTTGGCTTCACAGACAACTTTCACTTTTTGCTGCATGCAGCGGAACCACTGAAGATAAGAAGTGGATGTAGTTATTGTGAGGTCACCCGTTGGTTTGTGGACTGCCGTTTGGAAGCCTCGAGTTTGGCCGATAGGGCGCCGCCATGTTGAGTTTTTGCAACCAGTGGCACCGAACATGACCATATTTGGACAAGACGGTAGAGCTAATGACCGTGTGCGGAGCTAACTTGCTTGCATAGCTAGGTGCATCTGTAATTCATGTTATTTTAACAGAGCTGACAACTTTGTTAGCGAACAACAGGCTTAAAACTAAATGTGCTCACCAGAGAAAGTGAACAGCCAACTCCGAATAAGCCTTTTCACTGGTTAAATTTACACAGTGACATGGGTATGAGTTACTCTACCCTGACTCACAGGTCACTATGGTAACAACTTGTCAATCATTGATAATCCCGCCCTGAAGCATACTCTGCTTCATGGACAAGAGTTTACTAAATGAGCATCATGTTCTATTGAAGAAGACATGAAACTAGCGACTGAGACCTTAATCTCATTAGGAAAGTGTTTACTGAGGGAATAAATCAGGTGAGAAGTCGGGTTATTTCACCATTATTCTAATGGAATCAAACTTCATTTGCAACCAGAAGAGTCGCCCCCTGCTTGCCGTTCAATAGAATGCAGGTTTGAGGGACTTTGGTGCTGGATTCATGTGTGGAACATTTTGATTTTGAGACTTTAGCTGGGGGCATCCAGAGATGTGTAAAAATCTCCAGGTATATTTTACTGCTGTGAGAATTTGCCATATATTTTGTAATTACAAGCATGTTTTGAAGAAAAGCTGAACTTTAAATATCAGGTGCTTTTATGTCTTATTTATTTTCTTTATTCTTTATTTTGGATCTGTGTATCTGTGGCATGACTGATTTCAGCCAATGTCATTTTGACATTGCATCAGTAATGCACAGCCCATTTCAACAGGAAAACAATCATTGCTGGGTAATGTTTGTTCTCAAACAAATTCCACAGCAGTCAAATGTTTCACAGCTCAGAGCTGCCCTCAGGGAAACTCTTCCCTCCCAGTCATGTGTAATCCCATCAGAATTAAGTAAGAACAAGATGGTACAACGTCATGATGATTACTTCATTCAGAATAACAAAAGGCTCAATCAGGGTTAAGTAGCAGTAATGTCTGTCTTTGTAATTGGCATCACCTAAAAACAACACTCTGCGTTCTGTCATAGCCTACAGGCACAGAGTCCTGTTACACCTTGTTTTCACAGCTCTGGCTAGAGCGTTAGGACCTTAGGGTACATCTCAAATGGGAAGGTGTTTAAAAAATGCAAACTTTGAAAAGAAAATCCATAGGATTTCATCATTTCTGTAATTACAATAACAACTGGGATTTAAGCAAATTCTATTGAAAATAGGCATGGGCCAGTATGGGATTACAGCAGTATGATAAATAAAGGTATCACAGTTTATATCACAGCTGTAAAATGTATGCTATGCTATAAAATATTATTGTTTTTTCAGTGTCATTTCTCACACACACACACACACACACACACACACACACACACATACATGGTCTCTCTCCATACAACAGGCAAAAAGTAAAAAAAATAAATAAAAGCCAGCAGGTTTTTGTTTTTTATGTTGTGATTCTTAACTGCTGTACACAGTGCTGGAAGACTTAAACAAACGTATGGATGTGCCAGCTAAATTTAATTAAACCGCAGAAACATAGTACTCTGCTCTTCCCCACTCTGTGCAGTAACATGAGGGCTAAAACTAGCTGATGTTAGCTAGTTAATTAGCCATGTTATCTGCCTCAGTAGCAAGCCCATAGTATTTATTTCACCAGTGCTAAACACGCTAACTCTCTTAGCTTGTTGCAATGTTCATTTCAAGATAGTGTTACCTTAAATTTAGACAAAGAATGACAGGTGGTGCTCCTGTAGATGGGGTATCATGTTTGACGGTATATTATACGGCAAGACTTTTTCGATGGGGGGGGGCAATGTTTAGGGTTCACCTCTTTTGGCCATCCTACACACAGACTGCTCGCACCAACCACTCTAATATAAGCTTGTCGCATTTGCAACTTTAAGTTTTGTTTTTGTTTGACACAGTGGCACAGGTCTCGCACAGAAGCGTTCAAAACACTATCTGTTGCAGTA
>JAPMOB010208907.1:0-15479 GCA_029875015.1 Lepomis gibbosus
AGTCTAAAGGTATTTTAGACAGACACTCTACAATGTGCGGCACTGTGGGCTCTGTGAACTGAGGGCTGTTTCACAAAAGCAGAATTTAGAAATCTAGGATAAGAGATAAAGCTAGGCTTGACCAAGTGTGATCAGTGCATCCTTTATCATTTTCACAAAGGCCAAACCAGGCTCAGAATGTGCGACTATGTCAGGCCAGGTGTAAGTAATTCAGATAAATGGGCGTCAGTTTTCTTCAAGAGACCACACGGTCGATCACAGATTCATCGATGCTGAAATGGAAAAGACGTGTGCAGCATACTTTATTCACTGTTACTCGCTGTGTGTAAAGGTTTTGATGAAAAAATAAAGAAACATGGCTGCAGTATTAAGACAGCGAGAAAAAGCGTGGCAGAAAATAGAGGACGGACTTAATAAGTAAGTAGCTAAAAGAATCGCTGCTCCTAACTGAAACTGTCATTTATAACGTTACCATGAATAGTAATGTTGTGTCAGACCTTAAAATTGAGCAGTGGACCTTAATATGTAACTCAGCCAGGGTGTAGGAGCGACTTTGAACCTGGGGGGGGGACGCAGAAGGGCTAGGGATCATACCCCCCCCCCCCGATTTTTTTTTAAAGAAAGCACTTACATGTTAATTTCTAATGACTTTTGAAAACAGAATGTATTTATTAGTGTGGTGGCTCAAAGAGGGTATTTGCAGTGACAGCAGACAGAGAACAGACTGGAAAGGGGAGATTATGAAAACTCGTTTGCAGCTTAATATAACTTGAACAAAACCGACTACATACAATAAAAAACATGGAACAGCTGCTATGATGTCACTAGACACAGTACAAATGTATTTATTTATCTTAATGTTACACTTGTAAGCTGTCTGTGATATTTCCTGTCTCACTTGGCCCTGACTCTCCCTGCAACAAATGTTTGTGAACACAGAAATGTCTTCAATGCTAGACATGACACCTAACAAAATTTTTTACTATGTGAGTTTTAGAATATACAGTATGTCTAGTAGATATCCATACAACTTAAAACTTCCTCTTAAAATACTTTAGGATGCTCATCTCTGTGTGACAATTTTGGCTACTTATACATTGTTTATGGACATGTAGCAGAGACACATATACACCTCAGGACACAAGTTTTTTAAAAAAGTGGCCCAGACATTTGTCCATGGTAAGCCCACTCTCCAGACAAAGCACTTGTCAGGCCCTCTGGGTCTTTAGAGACCTTTATTCCTGCATTCTTGAGAATTTAATGTAGGTAGAGTACATAACTAATTGAGCCTTTAAAATACATTTTCCTCTCTAACTCTCCTAAAGTACTGCTATTGCCCTCATCTCTGCTGTCTGTCTCATGTTCACCATGTCAGAGCCAGTATTGGTGCTGCTGGCCAGTGTTGGGTAGCTACTCAAAATCTTTACTCAAGAAAAAGTACTTGTACTAATTACTCTTGTAAAAATTAAATCAAGGAAAAGGAAAAAATTACAAATATACTCAAGTAAAAGTACAATATATTTAATAATATATTTAGTCTGCTGTTCATCGGGTTAGAAAAGAAAAGTAATAGCCTATTAACTCGCTGCACTAGCCTTGAGTGAACTCTTTTTTTTCTCCCTTGAGTTTTCAGCACCACTTTTGCGTGGTGTCGTACTTATTGTAGAGGCCTAACGTTAGGCTACATGTTTTTTGTCCATGTTTCAACCGTTTAAGCATGTCTGATACGGAGTGTGTGATTGATTGACTGGTCACTCAAACCGCACCGGCGGAGCCAACTCCGAAATCGCCTGAAAAAAGTGAGCGGGACAAAACATCAATTTTGAAATGTGTGTGTGTGTGTGTGGTGCAGAGGTTAGGCCTATGTCCACCCATAATGGCTCCTACGTGTATACACTCAGCAAATGTATTATTTACAACCCCTAATCAACATACTGGTTCTTCAATTCAATTTTATTTATAGCCTATAGCGGCAGTTCACAACAAAAGTATTTCTTTTCGTCATAGTACTCTATTACCCATTGAACCATATTTCGAAATAATATTCAATGCTGAGATATTTTGATGATAACATATGGTGATGATAACATATTTAGTTTATATATAACAAAATATGTTATCATCAGCTTGGAAAGCACTGTGGGAGCTAGTATAATCGATTAGTGTACAATGTTGATCACCCAATTGGCAAAAAGTATAGGCCTACCCATGACCAGCATTGGGCAAGTTACTCAGAAATTGTAATAAGTAACTTTTTACTCCTTAAAAAAATAATATTATTTTAATACTGGGTATTAAAAGTAATTATTTAAAAATAATAATAAAAACAAAGCAAGTCTCCATGACTTTTTAACTAATAGCATATTCATAAAAGCAGTAATGTTTCTTAACACCACTGGCAGAGGAAAAAAAATAAAGTCTCACCTGACTTTTGAAGTACTGTTTTTCTGCACATGCATTTAAAAGATCAGTATTCTGTTAGCAGATGCAATAAATTAGATATAGAAATGTTTGCAGTTAAAAGCTCCTTCCTGATGTTCTTTGCATCTCTGACAGTCACACAATAATGACAATATTCCCAGCTGTCAAAAGAACACCTTTTTTCCTCCTTCTCCATTCTTTCTTTAGCTTATTGGCTAATAGCATTCTGGTAACGCACCTTACTTGGATTAGTAACTGTAATATTGTTACTGTTTTGGAAATAGTAATCCCTTACACTACTAGTTACTGGGAAAAGTAATATTATTACAGTAACATTTGCCCCATGAAGAAATGCATAAAGACATTTTTTATTTTTATTTTGGCAGTTTCAGTCCTCCATACATTGTGGCTGTGAAAGGAAAATAATAATAAAAAAGTGAACCATATTTTTAATTTTCTAATATTGCTATTTTGCAGTGCCCTAGTTTGGACGAAATCGGCACATCATACCCCTGGAGTAAAACCTTTTTATATATAGTATATGACGATTTTTATATACAGTCTATGACGATTTTTTTAAAGGTAGTTCTGAATGTTATGTGTTAAGTGTGGCGATTTTATTTTGCACTTACCGGGGTTGGAACACCGCGCAGCTCCGATCAGACAGGTCACCATAACGCAGAGAGAGAGTAAGGGGGGGCTCATATCCATCTGACAGCTCTGTGGATATCTAAAACATGTTCGCCGAGTAAACCACGACCGGTACGGCCATCACCAATGTCCTGTTCTGAAGCAGTTATAACTGCAACTAAATTACTTTCATTTTCACGTACAGACCTAATATGGGCGGGGTGTCTCCGGGGGCGGAGCACATGCAGGCTTTGTTGGTGTTCCGCACTGTGTGTGTGTGTGTGTGTGTGTGTGTGTGTGTGTGTGTGTGTGTGGCATCGTTTTTATATACAGTTTATGGTGGCATCCTTATATTACTGTATTAGTTGACAAAGGCAAGTTTGTCTACTCCAGCCTGACCATTATGAGCTGCTGCAGTGCGGACTAAACGAAGTATAGACCCATTTTTTTTCAAATAGTATTACTTCGTTTCACAATTGAGAACAGCATCGTAACTTAATAAGTGCTGCAGGATGTCATTATTAGTTATCAACCGTTCAGCTCAGTTTAGCAGCACTGTCCTAAAGCGATCACACAGTTGTGTTTGCTATTACAGAATTATATTTCACACAGTTCCTCTAATCTGACATGACGTTTTCGGTCCAAAATGCGGACATCGATACCGCAGCGCCACCTAGCGGCGGTTGTAAAAAAGAAAAAAGAGGGAAAAAGCAGTTTCTTCTGTACTCTTTAGTACAGTGGCGACGATAGTCATCCAGCCGCTACGTGGAGCAAGAGCAGAAAACGTCACCAAATGTCGTTGACTGTCGCGCTTAGTTTTGTTGTTGTGTTACTACTTCCGCTTCATTCAGCTAGGAATATCCATGAGACCTAACGTAACTCTAAATCAAATGTGCCGCTAACTCTTTTTATGTGATAGGCACTTACATTTAACGTTAGTTAGTGTACGTTTTTCTAAACCGGTAGGTTGAAAGGAGCAATTGTAATGTGTCTGTTTTTTATCATAATTTGTTGAGGAGCAGACAGTTATCTATGTTAGCATTAGCTATCGTGGCTAACTTAACAGTTTCTTCTAGTCTGTTGGGTTTTAACGTTAAGCTATCATAACTTTCCTAACTTAAGTGACTAAATGTGTAATGTTACCTAAATTCTAAAGGATTTTGACATATTGCGTTTAATGAATAATTAAACGTTACAGAGTTACGTAAAAATTACCCAGCTTTTCAGTGCAGCTGCTGCGATGTTACAACCTCAATTTCTATCTAAGTAACCTGTTAACGTTATTACAGAACGATATGATGCTTGCTAAGCAGTTTTACAATAAATGAAACTTGTGTCTGTAGGAAACAGAAGCACTGACGGGCAGCAATGTCGTTGTACGATGACCTCGGTGTGGCTGCCAACGACACCAAGACCGAAGGATGGTCCAAGAACTTCAAGCTGCTGCAGTCCCAGCTGAAGGTGAAGAAGGCGGCTCTGACACAGGCCAAGGTAACAGACAATACAAGTACAGCAACCTTACACAGATCATTTACGTGGCATATTGTAAAGGATGAACAAATCTTAACAGAGAAGATACCTGATTATTCTGGTAACAAAACGGAGTAAAGATGACAAACAACATAGAATAACATAAACACACAAGCTGAAAATAATACGTTAATGTTAAAACGTCATCAGAATTGACAATTTCATCAGGGAAACACTATAAACCCAATGTGTACAGATTCAGTGATTTTGTTTGTGTGTGTGTGTGTAGACCCAGCGGATGAAGCAGACCACAGTGTTGGCTCCAGTCATTGATCTGAAGAGAGGAGGCTCCAGTGATGACAGACAGATCACAGACACTCCTCCACATGCTGCCGCTGGAATCAAGGTCTGTCTTATCCAGTGGACTTGGTCATCAGTGTTTACGAAATCCAGGTCTTCTATGTTTATGAAATGCTTAGAATGTTTCAAGTAGGGCTGGGCAATAAGACAATAATGATAATTATCGCAATATATTTTTCCTCAATAACAATAAAACAGTTGTTCATTATATCTCAATACGTTTTGGATTAAATTTGTTACAATTACGAACAAATTAGCACTTAATTTTTCTATTAAGATATTTATTTAGTTGAGGAAAAGGGACAGAAAAGAAAGTTAATTATCATATTTTTTGAAAAAATATTTTATCATACTTGTTTTAAATGATCTACCTCAGATATGTTAAGTGATATATTGTTTGGCATCAAATGTTTGACACGTTCTGACCATAAAGAAAAGATTAACCACACAGTTAACCATCTGGCCCTTCAATTTTCACTTAAGGGCAAAAATCACCATTAAACTTTAGAAAGAAGCGCTTTGTAGGCCAACCCACCTCCATCCCCTCTGATAGGAGGACAACTTTATGTTTTGATCTATCTGTTATCTATTCCTACAGGGACTGGTATATCAAAAATAATAATTAGTATAGTTAAAACATACACACACATGTTTTTGAAATTAGTGTGGTGTGTGAAACAGAGCTGCAGCATAATCCTTGCAGGCAATTGTGCTTTCATAAAAGTGCTTATTTTTGCCACTGACAGGCTCAGATTGTGTCTGACAACATTATTAAAAGGATCCCTACAGAGAAAGACCTTTTTTTTTTGTTTAACCAGACACAGTCACCATATTGCTCTTGTCAAGACACCATGTTTTTTTTAAGGGTTAAAAACACTAAAGTCACACAATAACACAAACAAACTACCAAAGAGGTAAAGTGACTATTTTAAGTCTGGTGGCTTTGATGAGCAGTATTACAACTGTTTTTGGTTAAACAAAAATTATCTTACTGTTTCAAAAAAGGTCTATCTCTGTAGCGATCCTTTGTGTCAGACCCTTCAAATAACAATCTCAGCCTGTCAGTGGCAACAACAAGCACTTCAGTGGATGTACTTTGACAGGGCGCATTGCCCGCGAGGGTTATATACATTCCTGTTTTAGCCCAAAGTACTGTTGTCCCCATTAGTCACATAGACACAAAAATACCACAATTTCCCTTTAAATCCTTGAAGGTGTTTGCAAATGGTGTTGAGGTCTGCAACAAAAGCGGTGAATATTGTTTCAAACATGAATTTTACAACAAGAATTTCATAAGAAAGTGTGTCGCAGCATGCACTACCGACCAGCTCCTGCAGGGGACTTAACATGGCAACATCCAGAAAAGTTTTGTGACACACGGTAACGATGGAAAAAGGAGATCAGTGATCCTGATAGATCAAAAAGAGTTTTTGCCTTTAAATATAGAGTCTTTGATTTTCTCACATGGCTCTGCTTGCAGTACATAGGCCACCGCTAAGTGCAGCTAGTGGCTATAGCAGTGAATATATGGAATATCCTTACATACCTTCTTTTGCAAGGCCTAAATCTCACCCCTGATCCTGCTCATGACAGCAGCTCCATCGTAGCAGTAACATGATTTCACTTTTCCTGTGTTTGCGCGCACGTGTGTGTTTCAGGACGCTGTGCCCAGTGGTTTCTCCTCTGGCGATGTGCTGATCCCGTTGGCAGACGAGTACGATCCAATGTTCCCCAACGACTACGAGAAGGTGGTGAAGCGGCACCGAGAAGAGCGGCAGCGGCAGAGGGAGCAAGAGCGGCAGAAGGAGATCGAGGAGAGGGAAAAGTACTGCCATGCTCGTTTACTAAGCTCACTAAGCGATAAAATTAGCAGCAGGGGAATACACATTCTAATCTAGGAGGCACAAATGAAGATGATCTATTCTTCTACTTAAAAAACAATACAAAATAAACCAGTTCACTCAGTGTTGTTATCCTGTTCAGTGTCCTGGGGGATCTTTACAACATGGGACCAAACCTAGTTATTTGTCATGTAATATTAATTTGCATAGCGTTCTATGAATTTATAGGACCACAGAATTCCTGTTTAAGTCTTGATCTTGGTGTGTTTCAGGAAGAGGAAAGACAGGCACGATGGTGGGGCCCCAAGTGGTTTCTCTCGTTTCCCTGCAGAAGAGGGTGACTCAGATGAGGAGGATGACTACGAGAAAGAGCGGAGGAAACGAAGTAAGTATTTTTAACCCCTCTTGGCTGACATATAGAGTGGCCTGTAGAGATATTCACCATCCTGGGATGTTTTCTTATTTTATTGTTTTTCACTAGTGCAACATCAACATCTTGACTCTGACTAAAAAGGTTCCTCAATGCCAATTTAAACACATCTCCGAAAATGGAAGGAAATTCAAACAATAATTGAAAGAGTAATTCCCTCTTTGTGTCAGAACTAAAGCCTGAAGGCCACCTTTTTCCCAGATGACTTAGTCACCATTTGTCATCATCTGGATTAAAACTTTCCAGAGAATCATCCACTTTTAGCAAAGGAATCAGTTGAGAGATGGGTCAACTACAAGAGCATAATATACTACTCAGGGACTTACAGGAGAAGCAAAGATATATCAAAATGTTTTTGCATTTGATGATAACACATGACAATGTGGAAATATAGGAGCACAATATCTGATTAGAGACATTAAATGTAGCAGCTGTGGATCACAGTCATGTTTCAGTCAAAATAACATTAAACTTCACTTCTCTAAAGTGCTGTATCTCCCCTCTCCCTTTCTCTTTCTCTCTCTTTCTCTCCCTTTCTATTTCTCTTTCTCTCTCTCTCCCTTTCTCTTTCTCTCCCTTTCTCTTTGTTTCTCTCTCTCTTACATTTAGTATTGATGTGTTTTCTTTGTAAAAAGGAATTAACATTGTTGAAACTTGAAGATGTTTGTTTTTTCTTAATTTTTTAAATGGTTTTGGTTTAAAAGACAGATGAAATAAAGTGTTTTTTTTAAAAACTCAAAACTCTCTCTCTCTCTTTCTCTTTCTTAGGTATGGGCGGAGCAGCTATCGCCCCTCCTTCTTCACTTGTGGACAGTAAGTCTGTTAATTTGAAACATCAAGAGAATAAAGACACAGTAATGGCAGGAGGAAAGGAACAGGGCCTCATGGACTGTATTCTAAATGGCTGACTAATTTGAGGAAAAATGGAACAGAAAAAACAGTGTGCTTCATGGTAATCCTGTATGAAACCTTGTGGACCCACGTTTTCTTTCTTTTCAAAACTTTGTTTTGGTCCTTGAAATGTCATATAACATTTAAGAGTTATACACACATGGAGCTTTTGGGACACATGAGAAAGTAGTTGTGTTCCAAAACATGACAAAACAGATTTTTACCATCTGGATCACTGTGTGAAACAGTGATAACCACAGCAGCAACGTCTATATGATCAGAGTTTGATGTGTCTTTAACAATGAAGGAAAGCAGCTGTCTGCAAGAAGGGTAGTGTTTTGTAAAATATGTATTTTAATCTGACTGACAGGAAGTCTGAGTGGAAATATTTAATCTGGTTGTGCTCCTCTACATGTCAGTAATAGTTGTGTTTCTCTGTGTTTTTAGGCTCATCTGCATTCTCCTACGAGGATGAAGGTCGTCCTGCTAGAGGCTCAAAGGCTGCCATCCCTCCACCTATGTATGAAGACTCTGACCGGCCACGTTCACCGCCTGGACCAACCAGCTCCTTCCTGGCCAACATGGGGTGGGTGGGACATGCACACATATACACACACACACAACAGGCAGGCGGGCAGTTATGTTTTAGTTTAATTTAGTTGTAGTGGAATTTAAAATGTCCATGTAAGCATTTTATTCAGTACATTTTAAAGCCGTGTGTTTAGGTAAATGTTTATGTAATTACCATCCAAAATAAAAATGTCTGTGAAGCTTCTCATTCATCCAGGTCATAGTTATACATCAAGGTCATAGTTACATTTCATCTGTCATGGATAAGGGACGAAACGTCTTCTAGTTTCTTCCACCAATTCCAATTGCACTTGATCTCAGCCTTCGTTGGCATCTGTAGTAAATTCAATGTATATCATTTTTACTATTTATTGCCTTAATTGCTGTTTTGACTAAATGTCCCAGTAACAGTATATATCACAATATGGTTATTGTTCTGTAAATTCAGTTTAAAATGGTTTAAAATAACCATACTGTGTTGTACTTAATCACATTTGATTATTTTCATCTTTTATTTGGAACTTCCAAGCAAACTCCTGCTCTGTATTTACAATTTCACTCACTTCCATGTTTTCCTGCCACTCTCTCTTTCTGCTGTTGTCAGCAAACCAGCTCAGGGGTGCATTACTGCACGTGAGAACGTGGCTCAAATCATGTTACTTTGCGAGATCACGCGAGAGTCCACCCCAAATCTATCGCAGAGACACTAAGATTCTACCTTTTTTTTAAGATTCTTCATTTTAAATCCAGAAGTTTGTTCTCCCAATATACTCCCACAGAGGTACGGTGGCCCATAAGATCATGCAGAAGTATGGCTTCAAAGAAGGCCAGGGCCTGGGGAAGCACGAGCAGGGCCTCAGCACAGCGCTGTCTGTGGAGAAGACCAGCAAGAGAGGTGGAAAGATCATCATAGGTGACGCTGCAGAAAAACGTAAGTACCACCTTTGAGCTTTTGTTGGGGGGGGGGTGCTGCCAATATTCTCCTCTCGTGCTCAATGCCATAGACTGTTTTTCTTTGTCCGCTTTTTTGACTTTTCACTTTCCATGAACTGACCTTCGCCTGTGTCATCTCCAGAGCTTATATTTGTTGATTTAAAGTTTCCTAGGATCAGTAAGATGTTTTATTGTGTGTGTGTGTGTTTGTGTGAGCAGCAGGATCCAGCCAATCAGGTGCTGCTGAAACTTCAGGCGGAGGCCCTGCAGGTTAGCCCTCACTACCATTTCCTCTCTCCCATTATGCAGAGTGTACTGTCCTGCTTGTCTTTATTCTTATTGTGTGTGTGCATGTGTTTATCTATTGTCACTCACTGTTACCTAATTGAAAGCAGCAATGCTATGTGTCTGTTGTAATGGTTCCCAAATCTTGAAAACCAAAAGCGTTTATATGAAGAATTGCCATGGCAATGAGTAGAATAGTTTTGCATGTTTTTTTGCTGGATGTGTGCTTGTAATGCCCACACTAGGGCTGAACGATTAATTGTTTTCAGATCGAAATTGCGATTTGAAAACGATTAGTTAATAGTGAAGACAGCAAATTAAATGTAGGTTAATTATAAAGTGCATCTGACCCATTTTAAACAGCCATGCAGTTACAAAATCATTCTGTTGTCATCCTTGTGTGACTGATCTGCTCACCAATCACAAGCTGCTTGCACCTCCTGTTACGGTCCTACTCACCAATCAGAGCATACACAGTGTGTGTGCATTTTACAAACAACAAATGAAACTAGAGGAAATCATGGGATAAAGGCGCCACCCGAATCAACACAGGCAGCGGCTGTGTTGCGTTTTTTTTCCGGCTTCAAGTCACTCAGAAGTGTTTCAGCAGCGGAGAGTTGAGTCTACACTTGACATGTTGTTAATTTGTCTTTTTGTATGCTTCAACAACAGATAACAGCTGGCCGCTCTCTGCAGGCTTACATATATACATGGAGCATTTCAGAATAAGAGCATTTTGCTGACTTGTTCAGATTTTGCTTATTTGTTCAGTTGTACTTGATTTTTCTGCTTTTACCATGGTTAAGTAAGCTACGTAGTTGTTTTTTTTTGTCAGTTTTAACTGTGTTTATAGTTGATGTACAATCAGGATTGTGCAAAGGGTGTTCCTCTATCCCGTTCTGTGTCTGACTTCCTGCCCGTTTCAAATGCTCTCTGCTTATTGACACAGCTTCTGTCAAAAATACACTGGCCGTGAATATTGAACTTTAGCAAAACGTCAATAAAAAAAACACAAATCGAATTGTAATCACAATATCTGGAAAAATTGCTATTAGATTTTTTCCCCCCAAATCGTTCAGCCCTAGACGATACACAACAAAGTCCACCTACCAACACTCACATAAAGCTCATTCATTAACATGTAAAAACACCAATTTGCTGTTTTTACTGTGTGTTATAATACAGACCTGTTCCTGGCGAGGCACAGTAACTCCCTGGCATCCTCGCTGGTTTTCTGGAAAATGCTCAGAGCCAAAACATAACCTTTCATTTTACACTTTTTGTACAGAATAAACAAGCAAGATGTGTGTTAATTTGTGAGCTTTAGTGCTGGTCAGTGGATTTTGTTACTTTGAGACGGACTAGCTGCCTGGTATTCTTTATGCAAATAAGTTAACCAGCTGTTAGCTGTAGCTTCATAATTACCGTATAGACATGAGATTGGTGTCATCATCATCATCATCATCATTTAACCCAAACATTCGCATTTCCCAAAATGTCAAACTTTGGCTTTAAAGATTAGAACCTACACTTTCAAATGTTTTTTTGCCCCTAGTTTTTATGTGTTAAGGATATTAAACATGAGAATATTTGGGGTTTTTTTATCGGCAGCACTGATGTAAGACATTTATCCATCAGTCAGTCAATTTTATAAGAAAACTAACAATGGTGTTGCAATTGAGAGACTCTCTTTGAGTGTTTCCTCAGCAGCATGCAGAACACAATAAAAGCAGAACTTTAAAATATCACTAAAGCAGCCAGACGTGACAGAAAAGGCGGATATCAGTATTTTGAACAAAAGGTGCCCTGAATTGCTTCATGTATCACGTGTATTGAATCAAACTCAATACAATACGATAACACGTATTGGTGCATGCCTTCACTTGCTCCATCCAGCTCACCAGCAGCCTGTAAATATTATTTTGAGGTGAAAAAAGTGAACTTTGTCTATGTTTCCATCCAACCAGCTGACTCTTCCAAGAAATCAGAGGCCAACCCGCTCACAGAGATCCTCAAAAACCCAACCAAAGTGGTCCTGCTGAGGGTATGCGCGCGCATGTGTGTGTTCTTAAATGCTGTTGTGCATCAGTATCATTGTGTGTTAGTGATGAGATCTGGCCTTTTGTTTAAATGAAAATCTCACAAACTGATCACAAACCTTACGCTCCACATTTAAGCACAGAAAAAAAATACAACTCATTCTCAGTCCAATTCTCAAAATTAGTTTGAGGTTAGAAAATTGAGACAATAGAAGACCTTGTAGTTGCGGTTTGAAAGCAGGCTTTGTTAAACGGTTGCATCAGATTTCATTATCTCCCATTGTCCCGTGCAAGTGAGCCTAATGTCTGTGTTTCTGTTTTGTAGAACATGGTGGGCCGAGGGGAGGTGGACGAAGACCTGGAGGGAGAGACGAAAGAAGAGTGCGAGAAATATGGCAAAGTGGTTAAATGTGTCATTTTCGAGGTGAGAGATGAGAATTACAGAGTGTGAAGTGATTTCTCGCATCAAACAGGACAATCACAAAAAAAAATGGATGCACTTTTTGTTTCTCAGATTGCAGAGGTGCTAGATGACGAAGCTGTCAGGATATTTCTGGAGTTTGAGAGGGTGGAGTCGGCCATCAAAGGTCAGTATTTAGTTGTCTTATGTGCACAAACCTGAACGAGGCCTCTGTTGATAGACGTCCCTGACATTTTTTAAAGCCCTGAACACACCTGGAAAAATGATCAACGCAGGTCATTAAACACTTGCCTGAAAATGTGTTAAATTTCAAAATCTTGCCCTTACTGACACCTCGTTTTGAAATCAGAATGGCATTTCCATATTTATCTGCTGTTTTTGGGTGGGCGATCAACTTTATGTAATTGCATCACTTTCTTCCTACCATTGTATAACTGCTCTAATAGTGTGGGTGAAAGTGTGTCCTATTCTAAATGTGTTGGCCCAGATCAGAAACAAGGTGAGACTCTGCTCCCTGTGGTTTTACATCATATGTGCCCCAGCAACCCAGCAGTCCCACTGCGGCCGTGCTTACATCATCGCTCTCAGAAAGCGGGACAGACACTCGAAGAATGATACGGAGGGCTTCAGTCATTAGGAATTGTTTCGCTCTGAGTGATCTATTTCCATAGATGATGCAACTATGAGGTTGTTCATATCATTAATAAGGTCAACACTGTCAGACAGGACAGAATGAACACTTCCTGTCCTTTTTAAAGTGTGTGTGAACTATAGGACAGCGTACTGTCTGCCGTCTCTGTAGGCACAGACAGGTGACAATCCTGGGAAGCCACAGTAATGTCATATTTATCATTTTTTTCTCAGACGTGTGAGAGGCAAAACAAGTTATTTTCCTTTTTATGGCTTTTATCCCTGGCATCACTCGGTTGCTTCCCACAACTGTTCTGTCTGTGCTACACAAGTCAGTAATTTCTTCTTCAAACAAAAGGTACCTGCCTTAAAGGTTAAAAAGAAAAGAAATCCACCATGAAACAGGTGAATTGTTTAAAATAAATCTGGCTTCACTGAGTTTGGCGTATTTCTCTTCTTCATTTGGATAACTGATGAGACATCACATTCAAATATATCCACCAACTAGGGCTGTGGTAATACTGAAGCATGAAACTAGAGAGAAAAGAACAAGAGACTTAGTCTTGGAGTGAGCATTGTACCATTGTTCAACAACCACACAGTGAGAGGTGAAATGAGAAGTCACAGAGGACGCATAAATATTAAAGCCCCTGCACAAAAGGCATTCTGGGACACTGAAGTAGTAGGGCTGACCAATAAAACAATGATAATGTCTGTAAGTCAGTATAGAGTAATGAGGTCACACAATGGTGATTGGCCTGTTGATTAAAGCTCTTCCACTTGCGGTGTTACAAACTGTCTGTGGCGACATTCTTGGAAAAAATCCTATATGAAGTTACAGCTAATGCAGACCGAACATTTTCCTACTGCTACAGCGTCACATTTAACGAAACACGAGTTGACTTTTATTTTGAAGTAGTCACAGGAAATGCAATATGTAAATGCTACAGTTCATCAAAAATGCATCTACAAAACAAGACAACATCATTTTTTATGTTTTTTGGCAGCGGATCAGTTTGAAATATATTGTAGGGAGCAGCCACAGTGAGCTGGACTGTTTGGACATGCACCTGCTGAAATCTCCGTTACATATGAGAGGAATTTGTCAGAATTTACAGTATATACTAGTTTTTCACTGATGGAGAAGGATTAGATGTAATTTTAAGAATTGTTAATATATTAATTCAACTTTTTTATGGAAAACCAGTGTTGGACACACATTATTCTTCCAAGCTGAGTATTGTTTCATGTCTTAAAACATGTCTGGAGGCGACCTTTTAACTGTCTCTCTCCTCTGCAGCCGTGGTGGACCTGAATGGACGTTATTTCGGCGGGCGAGTCGTCAAGGCCTGCTTCTACAATCTAGACAAGTTTCGGGTTTTGGATCTTGGCGAACAGGTCTGATGTCTCTCCGGCCACTGACAGACAGTCTGAAAATCTGTCATCTCCCTATTTGTAAATAAACTTTTTTTTTTTATAATCCCTGGATGGCAGTGAAGTATCTGTATGTAGTGATCCTAGAGATTATTGTTTTTTTCCCCTGTGATGAAAAATAGCTTTATGTCAAGACAAAATAAAGGGTATATGTTTACGGTTTTCTTTATTCATGTATCATTCCATGCTGCTGTGTTTTTTTTCTTCTTCTGAGTATTGCTGCTTTTTTTCTAAAATATAGTACTGGAAATTAGTTTAGTCATGCTGACTGGACTGCAGTTGTTTTTCAGCTTCAGAATGTGAAATATTTCATCCTGGTATAAACACTTCCTACTAAAATCATAAATGAAACTCAAAACTTGTCCACATCCTGTTGTGGTGCAGCTCATAATATCCAAGAAGCCTAGTTTTCCCTCTCAATTTTGTCTGACATAACTCTGCTTCCACGGTAATGTTCACACATCCCCAGGGCCCCATAGTCTTAACTTAGCCTTGATGGATTATGGAAAGGGGATTGGGACTGTGAACACAGCCCCAGCCTCATTCAGAACTTATGTAAGTGCACTAACAGGGCCCTGGAGGTTCCAGTGAAACGCGTCAGGAAGCATCCCACCGGAGCAGGTTTAATTCAGATCAGGGAAGCAGGTTGGATGGGAAAAACAGAACCGACAAGTGAGACCCATTTGAACAGACGTTTGACCGGCTGTGGAGAGACTTAAATATCTTACTCAAGTAGAAGTAGCAGTGTATGTGTAGGAACCACACAGGTGATGAAAGCGTGAATGTGCACAAGGTTATGCGATTGGTTTTATTTTAGGGAAATCTGACAGACATCAGCAGTTTATCCTCCTGAGAGAAAATACTAAAACTCATTTGCATTATATGTGAAAAATTATTCCAAGGCAGTCTCTTGTTTGCATACCGAAAAAAAACAACAAAAAGACATCATAATGAACTTAAGTCTTTAGTCAACTTTCATCCAGCAGGCATGTTCAACCTGGTTGAAGTAAAAATAAGAGTGTTACTGTAAGTTGAGGATAATGTTATCCTCTAAAAACACACAATCTGCATCCATGTTCCTATAAACTTTACCTTTCCTGCACTCTTTTTTTTTTTCTCAGACA
>JAPMOB010208910.1:0-22042 GCA_029875015.1 Lepomis gibbosus
CACACACACTGTGCTTTCATATTTGAAGAAAACGGCCACACTAAACCCTTGCTATAAGCAGCAGTGAGGCTTTTGATAAATTACTTGTTCCTTCCGTCGTCCTGTTTCTGTTTTTCCTCTCAGCTACAAAACTGACACTCAATCTCTCCACTTCAATCTCCTCTTTATTATTTTTCTATCTCATCTTCATTTTCCGTCTGACTTGCTCCACCTCTCCCATTTGCGGCTCTTTACACTCCATCTTAGCTGCACCGCAGCTTTGCAATTGCGTTTCTCACCCAGTTTTGCCGAGAACCTGCTTTTTTGTCTCTTTACCTTTTTATGTGAAGAAACCTCAACATCAATACCCGGGGATGCTGGGAGGAATCAAAGATTGTGGTGCGGCGGTTTTGGACATGTGAACTCCCTTCATTCGTCATAAACTGGCTCTGAAATAACTCCCACATTCCCAAACAAGGCCAAAATCTCCAGAGAATGAGTGGTCTGTTGTTTAGTCAATTATTCCAAAAGCGGCAGCTTGCCACACCCAGTCACTGAAGGACGGGAGAAGAGGAAGCAAAGAAGGGGGGGGGGGCAGAGGAAGGAGGCTGGAGAAGCTCCTGTGCACATTTTTGTGTACAAAAATGGCAAAGCACTGAGCTAATAGCACATAATGGGCCCGGGTGCTTCTCTGCTTTTCAGAGCCCTGCTCCAGAAATAGGATGTTATTGTTATTCCCAGTCTCCACCGCCACACTGATCTCCACTGCAAATAATTGAGGAGGGTCAGACGCTTTGCTGCAGAGCTGAGCGAGAGCTTTGAAATGAAAATCACCCTTTTAGCAGAGAGATACAACAAAAGCTCCACCTCATGCTCCAAGATATTGCAACTGTTTTCACCTCATGAGTCTGTGTGTGTCATCGTGGCCAAATGTGGTCCTGGAGACACACTGTATCAGGAACGACCACAGAGACGGTTTTGAGTACTTTTCAGGGGGTTAATATGTCAACAAGATTGTGTCAGAACTGAACCAAACTTTACAGGTGTGTAGCTGTGATCAAACTAAGGGAAGAGTTTGAAGATGGGTGTTGTCCGACCTATGAACACTGAGTACAAGATGGTGGGCGGGTGGGTGAGCAAGGTGGTCTCTGGTGGAATCTGCAGTCAGGTCACTGTCTGTCTGCAATGAGAGGAGGAAGAACAGGGAGGAGGAGGAGGGTTTTCCATGCTCCCTCTGTTAAGTCACTCACAGAAGCAGTGGAGGAAGCTCACAGTATTTACTTCATGTAGGATTTAAGTATTAAATAAGTGTAAAGTGTTCAGATTTGACTCTGTGTCTTGTCCTGTACAAACAAAGAAAATACACTATAAAGTTCTGTTGTTGATAAATGTACAGTATGATAGCAGGTCAGCCCCACAACTACAAATACTCAGCATTTTTAAAGGGGTGGTATTATGATCATTTTCAGGTTCAAAATCCTAATTAGGGGTTGTACCAGAACAGGTTTACATGGTTTCATTTTTAAAAAACACTATATTTGACTTATTTTGCACACTGCTGCCATGGCAGATCTATTCTGAGTTACATTTTACTGTAAAACCTGAACGTGCCTTAACATTATGTGGCGGTTACAGCAGGACATAAGAGAGTAGAGAGAATGTCATCGCTTTCTGTTTAGCATTTTTAATTCTATATCCACAAAGACGTCTGCAGCAGCGTAAGAGAGAAAGAGAGAGGACCTGTGGAGGCTTGCCTAGAATGACCCAGTCACAAGTGAGTCATTCAACAATGCTTTGTTGAAATCGGGTAATTACCTCACCTTAAAAACAGTGGGAGAAAAATGAGGAGTACTAATGTCATGTGCAGGGATGTCACAATACCAGAAATTTAGTAGTCGATACAAATACAAGTGAAATTCCCAGATTCCCAGACACGTGGTATATCCGAAAAATTCATCACTCAAGTTAAACATGAGTGAACAAACAGCGGCAGGAGATAAAACACTGAAACCAGCCGCTTCACAGTCTACGTCGTCCGGCTCAATCGCTGCTAGACGTAGATCCACCCCACTCACATGGAGCTGGTGTGGCTGTGAAAGGCAGGTGTTGTTCCAAGGATGTCAATCTGCAAACTATGTGGAATACCGTTTGCCATCAGAGACCAAAAGAATAATATCAAGAATATGAAAAGCTATGAGTCATTCAAACCATGACCTACCTGAACTAGCTGAGGTACAAGCACAGAAACCAACTCTGATTCAAACACCACTACACTGATGACAGACTCAAAGCCACTTGAGTTTCATTTTAAAGGACATATTCAGCTCATTTTCAGGTCCATCATTTGTGTTGAACGCTTCGTTTTAGCTATGGAGAGACACATCTCACCTCTACAAGAAGAAGAGAGACGGATCCCCTCCATCTTTTACTTCCCTGAAATATATAGGCTAAGTGTTCACTGATCAGGAACATTAACAGGAGGGCGTTTGCATGACTAGATTTACCAGCTATATGAATATGAATAATATAGTGTATATGATAATATAGCCAACAGAAGCCGTTGCCGTGGTTACTACCTACTGACCACCTTCCGTTTACTCGCTTGCCATGTGAAAAGACCTAATCAGAAGCAGAGAAGGGTGGGCCCTGAAAAGCCGGTAAACACGGCTTCGGTTTGTCTGTATATGTTCCCCTTACCAGCTTAACAACATGGACTGGAGCAAGAGTTTCTGAGTGGTGAGTTATTCTTTTTTTTTAACTGAGCTCTGTCTCTACATCACAGTAACAACTTTATATCCATTGACTGCCTGGAGGGTAGCTAGTGTTTGGAAGGGAGATGAGAGGTGTGCTGCAGCTCAGTGTGTTTCCACCAGTGTTTTTGAGGGCGTACCTTACAAGGGGCTTGGAGAGCATTATGATGCATGGTTTCTTGTGACATCACAAGAAAGCGGAAGAAACAGCTGGACTACAAACGAGCTGTTTTCAGGCTGTTCTGAGCAGAGTTTTCTGTGGGAGATGGGAACTCCCTTTGGGCTGGACTTTGGGCTTTTTTCACTTTTCAAACCTGTTACTTACACAAACAAGATAACTCAATAAAGGAGAGGAAAAGCCAATAAGCATAATACCACCTCTTTAAATAAATAAGACCTGTGACTACTACTGTCATTAGAAAGCAACAATTAATATCCTATTAACAACAGCAAACTAGAACAATATCAGAAAAACAGATGTGTGTTTTTGTTTGGGTTTTAAAACAAAAAAAAAATTTTTTTTGTTTTTTCTGATCTGGTTTTGAAACAAAATAATCAAACGAACCATACACAGATTTAATGCAGCACGGATTGAAATCCAAAGACATGTTAATCATGTCTCTGCAAATACAGACAAAGTCACACATCATACTGAGAGGTATTATTTCAGATTCTTCTGTTTCTTCCATGTAGTACAGTGTGTACAACATGTACTTACTTGCATAGCGTGTGAATTTTCACAAGGTAGTGTTGTCTTAAATCGAACACCGCTGTTGTGCCCTTGCTGGAGATGAGCAGCAGAAGAGAGAGAGAGCACAGATTTTCTGCAGCAATGATTTGAATTCAATAAGCGAGACAAAAGTGAACATGTTTAGATGACTGCAGAGGGAATCTGAACAAATACAGCTTGCTCACACTGTGGCAGACATTCGTTTTGGATGTTTGAAATGTGGAAAAAGACAGGACAAATACTACTGCCTAAATTAAATGTTCCTGAATTATTAAACACTCATTCTAATTAGTATTGTAAAAGGTTAATGTGTAGTGCAGCTGACATTAAAAGCACCTGCAGACAGAGAACTGTGACAGTGGCAGCTAACTATGAAGGGTCATTAGTGCAGAGGAGGATTATGGGAAGGACGTGGAAGTCGTACGGACTGCAGGCGCCTGCGGGTCCACAAGTGGAGCTTCTGTTTAGTTTCTGAACAATACGGCAGGAAACATCTGCAGTCCTGAGACCCAACAGACACAAGCTGGATCCTTTCCATCAGCCGCTGACAACAACACAACCTCTTAAAAAACAAACAAGAGTCTGAGACTGCTTCATCCACACAGACATTTAATACGCGGAAACCCCCAACATGAATAAGAGTAAAACAGTTTCAAAGAATGTATTAATTAGAGTCTGCTTCAGTCCATGCTGCACTGTTGTGAAGCCTTAAGAAGTTTAAGTTAAAAGCAACTTGTGCAAAATCTTCTCTGGAAAACACAACGTTCAGTCAACTCTGGGGTCACAAAATACAAGTGGTGGATCCTAAGGAAGTACATTTACTCATGTACTATACAGATTTGAGGTACCTGTACTTCTACTCAAATACATTTTAGAGGGAAATATTGTACTTTTTACTTCACTACATGTATTATTACTTTACAAATTAAGCTTTTTACACCTAAAACAGAAGAGGAGTTTATGAATTATGATGTTTTGTTATAAATAACAGGTGAAATGACTAGTCAGTTGCCAGAAAAATAACTGGCAGCTATGTTGATCATTGAAGTAATTTTTATGCAAATATTTACAATAAAATTAGCTTTTCCTTTTAATAATTTGAATAATTTAAATGTGTGTTGAGTTTTAAAATGTTAATCGGACAAAACAAAGCATTGTGAAGGTGTCACTTTATCAATTTCTTACTATTTTCAGAATTTTTACAATCTACTGATCTACTGATAGAGAAAATACTCAACAGATGAATCCATAAGGAAAATAATTATTAGCTGCAGTTCAATACAAAATCGTTTAAAATGAGCTCTATCTCAATAACTATAGCAGTAAAATCCTTTTTTTTAAAAGAATGCATGAGTTAATATTATAATTAAAATAGTTAATATAATAATGATCTCATGATAAAATATAAAGAGGCACAGGAGATAATTTACAGCTTTGAGTACTTTTAATACTTTAGATAAATTCTCCTGATTTTACTAACATACTTTTACTTAACATTTTTTGAAAGCAGTACTTTTGCTTGTACGAGTACTTTTACAGTGTGGCTTTTACTTAACTGCAAAATACTACATAATAAGAGGCTTTCTCACTGCTACAGAAAAACAACACTCTCTCTGCAGCCAAGTCACTCACTCAGGTGAACCAGCTCCAATAACACACCTGCTTCAGTTCACACCAATCTGCTAACACACAGCGCACTGACACACACTGGCGTAGACACATGTGGAAAACAGTGGCTTCACAGTGTTAAAGTTAGAAACTGAGAGATGTTAACAGGAACATGTTAACTAAACATGTCGTAACATCCCTGGTCGGGTCTTCCCCCCTTCCTTTCCTGTCACCTATCTACTGTCACTATCTAATTAAAAGCAATGACACTTGATATGCGGACAGATTATACCCTAATCTTCCAAACTGTGTCCCTTAAGCAAAGGATGAGGTTTAACGGATGTGGTGAAGATCTAAATTAATGAAAATAATACTATTGTATTTTGTTTATATTCATTCTGAAAGCACGACCATGCGTTATAAAAACAGAAGGTGCATTCTTTGAGTGGGGGCTGTCAGGTAGTTGGCACACAATTATCAATCTCAACCTGTATTACTGCTTGTTTCTAGTAGCCTATCTGTTGGTTTATGCGCTTTTCCTGTTAACAAACATAATTAATAATCGCTTAAAGCTAAAAGCACAAAGTTAAAGTCTTTTCAAAATGAAATACTCCAAAAACTCATAGTTTACCTCACATGTTAGGGTATCGATAAACGATTCCAAGTTGGAACTGTTAACAAATTTCCAAGAACCATGGGTTTGATTAGACCCATGCCTTCAGACTCTGCTTCTTGTGAGTGAGCACTTTGCAGTCCATAAAAGTGTCTCTTATCTGCCAGGACCTGCTACGCCGACCTAGAGTCACCTCATTTTTTACGCAAAATGTCAACAAAGCATGAAGAAGTCCTGGACAACAGCAAACAGCAAAGTTTGGCTTAGCTTCATTAAAAAAAAACGACACAGCAAAATGAAATGCAACACCTGCAGTAAGGAGGTTTGGTGGGAGGGAGGAAACAGCTCCAACATGACAAAGCACTTCCTTCAACACGGCGTGAATCTGAAGGAACGCACCGTGTTCAATGTGTCGCACTCTCCCAGCTACAATGATGCCCCAGATATACAGTAGCTAACGCTAACAGTAGGAACAAGGGGTGTAACGCTACAAAAAAATCTTGGTTCGGTATGTACCTCGGTTTTGAAGTCACGGTTCGGTTTCTTTTCGGTACAGTGAGGGGGGAAAAAATGCAAACATTAAATTGCTGCTGGTTTATTATGAACTTTTGTAAACATCCAAATTACTTACAATTTTTTAAACAAAACTTCCAAATTACACATAATACTGCAAACTACTAACAAGTTCTCCACAAAATAAAATATTCTCAAAATAATACCACATATAGCTAATAAAATATAATAAAAAATATATAATATGGATTACAGTGCTACATTCTTCTTTTTCTTTAATTCTGTCTATGATCATTATCAATCCCAGCTTGCAGGCCTGCTCAGATCAAAAAAAAAAATCTCAAGTCTGTTTAATGACTAAAGGCATTTGCACTGTGCTTGTTTTTATTTTTTTACCCCTTGTTGCAGTGACCTTCTCCTTCGTGTGGTACCATTAGTGAGTTTGCAACTTTGACGTGTTGCCAGAAACATACCTGATCAATACTGAGAAATGTCGGCCCACTGCTTTGGTCTTATCCACCTGTCAGTTGTTGAAGTTCAATGGAAACCAAAGACCAGACAGAAGACCTTAGCAATAAGGGAGGGTTTTAAAGCTCTGGCTTCCCTGCACTGGCTGTGATGCTCAAGTCACTAGTTAGCCAGAGTCTGGGTTAAAGCGGCTGCTTGTGTAGCACTGTAGCATTGCAAGATTGCAAGATTGGGTCCGTAACTTAACGAAAACTCAGACTTTACACATGTTCCACAAATAACAAGCCTAATATATGACGTTAAAGATTGCATTCGGTGCACATTCCGAAAGTCCTGTACCGAAACGGTCCGGTACAAATACATCACACCCCTGGTAGCAACGTCTCAGGTACAAAACACAGGTGAGCTGACGTTCACCTTTTATACTGAAGGGAAACCAATGACGTCTACAAAGGATTCAATATATATTTTTCTTAGAGACGAGTCCCCAGAGACGCCCCTCTAGTACAGAGACGCCTTTCACTTTAGCCATGAAGGGGAAGATGAGCAAGGAGGAAGAGGATGAAGGTCACTGAGAGCTAACAAGATCAAAGATTCATTACGTAGAATCAATAAAATTTTCAAACCTATTATCAAAATATTCAACAAGCTCATCTCTTGGTTTGGGAGTTAAGATATTCACTGCGCAGCCTGAGAAGAATTTAAACATTGAACAAAGGGAAATGGAAAATCTATATTTGTAATAAACACACCGTGTTCAAACACTGCTGACGACACTGTTCTCCAATGACAATCAAAGCAGACCAGAATGGATTCATTCATTTGAGCACAAAGGAAGCTCTCTGGTTTGACCACAGTGCTTCTGATTCGGCTCTCTTCTAAAAATAGATGTCCATCCACGTCCAATGACACACCGGCACATCACAAGATATCGTCTTCTGTGACGTGGAAAAAAGTTTCTTTGCAGGGGCAGAGGAAGATGAGGATTTCATCTGACAAGTCTTTAGTCTCACTCAGCTTTACTCTGAGGGCCACACACACACACACGCGTACGAAACAAACTCCACTTTTCAGAGGACAAAAAAACAATCATCAGATGTTTGCACATAGCACAAACAGCATATTCGTGTGGCTTACACAAAGAGCCTTTCGTGATTTCACTTTGCTGGATCGCTGTGTGCTTTGATTGCCGCCACAGTAACCAGTAGTTTAGGTGTAATCCCGACAGAAGAAACAGAAAAACAGACCTATATTCAGAAATGAACAGTAGGGACACCCACAAACGGCATATTTTCAGTCACCACCTTTTATTATGTTCTTTTCCATACTGCAGTTTCTCTGTCTATAAATGGTCCTAACTAGTGTTTACAACCTCGCGTAAATTACAGTGCTTCTGCTCCGTGTTACCTCAGCTGTAGTCCGTCCACGACTTCTGACAGAGACTCTCAGTAGGATAATATGCAGACAGAGAAACTTAGTCTGGTAACAGTGGTGTAAAGGCAGCAGGGAAGCTAAATGTCTCTCTCTTAAAACGTTGTAGTATTTCAAACTGGCACAGATACATAAAATAATGAAAAAGTATTTTGGAGCGTTAGGGCATAAGTCAGACTGGATATGATAAGGGTGTTCAGTGTGTTTAGACGTCTACCCGGTACCAGGACTGCCTGAGGCATCACTGAACATCCACATTTCTGTGACAGAAGATCCACAACTAAGTGCCTGAGAGAGCCGGTGAACAAAGCTCAGCGTTTTGTCCTCTTTGAAGAAAAGCTGAATATATTTTAAAAAAAGAAAAGAAAAGCATGACGCATGAACAGGCCTCTTCATCTGCCGAGGACACATCTGTTCTTCTTTTTTTTTAATGCCAGCTATTGTCTGGCTCGGTAAAAGAACACCCGTCTGAAATTCTAATTAAAGCAGAACTCCTCCTGGAAACGACACTTTTCTATCATTGCTGTATGAGAATAAGGGTCATTACTATATAATAAGCACCTGTTCAGTAACAGCACATTTTAGAAATTGGACGCTGGTCCAATATCTAAAATTATATTTTACAAGAGTGCGGTTCTGTTTCACTGAGTTGTTCCCCCCCGAGGGCTTTGATTCATATGTACATAAAGACAGAAAATTATCCAAGCAGCCTGAGCCATCAGTTGGATTTATAAGATCAGCATACTACACACACTGACTGTGTAACTCAAGCAACAGATGCTCGTAAGAGGACAAAGTATTCTGCCGCTCCCCACAGCTTCTCAGGTCCCGATTAGACCTCGATGCCTACACAGCAGTTATCGACTGCACTCCCAGCAGAATTAACGGACTACAGCCGAGAGCCAAAAGCGTAAAGCAGCTGTGGGCAGACAACAGGAGAGAGGATGAACTCTTAGAGAGAAATCTACCAGGAGCACACAGGCAGAAACACATGACCATTTAATAAAAGCACAAATGAAGGAAGAAAGACGAGATAAAAAATTTAAAACAAGGAAGAACAATTTGCATTTGCTCAAATCATTGACTCAGGGAAAATGCAAAGTCACCGCAACAGAGGAGGATGCCAATGCTGTAACTTACCGTCAGGAGTTCTTTCTGGAAGGACTTTCGCTCTTTGCCCTCTGCATTGTTGCAGTCCTCCTTCAGCCTCTCCAGCACTGACGCGACCCTCTCCGGCTCGCTGTCCAGCTCTGAGCGACAGAAGTGGGTCAAGGGCAGGTTGATGTAGCCGAGGGCGTCCGCAAACGCTCGCCAGTTGCCGATGTTCTCCATCAGTATAGTTCTTACCGAGGCGTAGATGTACGTGAGGAATTTGCAGGGCTTCAGAATTTGCTCCAGTAACAATGACGTCGTGAGGTCGGGCCCGTTGAAGTAAATGGGCTTAACTTTGCCGACCACTAGAACATTCTTCGCATGAACAAATCCCATTTTGCCCTGATAGTATCCAATGTACCATTCTTTTGTCCACAGCTGGCCCTTCAGCTTGATCTTCTCCTCGCTCAGCAGAGCTACAAAGTCTCCTTTCTTGTACTCGAGCAGGTACTGGTTTTTTGTTTGTCGGATGACGGTTTTGATTAATTTTCCAAACTTTAGGTTATTTATTCTCCTGTCCTGAAAAACAGGGTACTTGGTGGCAATGGCGAGAGGAGACAAGACTATCTTGCCCACTTCCTTCTTCTTCAGGAAGCGCCGTTGCACGGATGTCTTTGGGCCTGCTTTGGGTGGCGGTGTTGGCGTCTGGACACAAAACTGAGCCAGTATACAATCTTGGTCGTCTTTGACCTGGATCCTTAAGGTGAAATCAGAAACATCTTCAGAGTTGCGCGAAGCAATGATGTAGACGAGCCGGCTGACTTTGCCTAGTTTCACCTGGAAGCCCCTGACAACCCTGGCCTGCTCACTAGCTTTTACCTCGTAGTTAGCCATGTTGGAGTAAACTCCAACGCGGAGGTCCTGGGGTTTGGATAAGACAAACTGGTGTTTACCCCAGAGTTGCAGCACTACGGATGGTGCAGACTGCACCTGTTTGCCTACCTCACTCACCAATAATGTCTTTGGTGCACAATCGTGGCCAAACATCGCCACGACTGTCTTGAAGGATGGGTGAATATGTTTGGGACCGTATACTCCTAAGGTGATCTTTTTAACCACATGCTCCCAAACTGTGGAGTCTGGAGATATGGACTGGGACTGAGCCACAACACACACATACATGCACGGTTCCAGGTTATCCAGGCACACCTGGACTGTGTCCCCATACATGTACGCCTGAGGAATGGGAGTGTAAGGGCCCTCTTTACAATCACTCCTGACACACAAGACTTCCGTCGTCTGCCTGCTCTCCATTTTCACCACAACAGACACTTTCATCTCCAGGGTGATGGTGGTTTTGGTCTCCATGTTGCTGAGTTTGATCTCCACCACAGGGCTGACGGTGGTGCAGCGGTCGTTGTTGAGCTCTAGTGGCGGGTCAAGCAGAGCTTTGATTGAGATCTGCTGGGTGTCCCCTGGGGCCACGTGGCCCTCGGGTATGTGGATGCTGATGTTGGTGTCTGGGAGTTGGACAGCGCCTCCTGAGCTGTCCAGCCGACAGACGATGTTGGTCTCCACCGGCTGTGTTTGGCCCCAACCTGGGTTCTGACCCAGCGAGTCCAAGTCATGGCAGGACCTGGCTATCTTGCGGTGGGTGAGCCATGCTGTCCGGAAATCCTCCCTGCTCTGGAATTGCTCTGGCGCCGGTGCTTTCAGGCCTCCGAAGAAACCCGAGGCCTGAGGGGCGTCAGACTGAGCCTGCAGGATGGACAGCTCAGACAGACTGTAGGAACGTTTGCTTCTAAAAAACGGGTTGTCCCTGCGCAACGTTTGCCCCACCCCTACAGTGGGACTCAGAGGGTTCAAGTTAAAAACGCCACTGCCGAAACCATTGCTGTTGGCGGTGCTGCTGGTGGAGTTGGGCACTGATGGAGTGAGCGTATCAAACAGAAGGAGGTCAACTGATTTCTCATTACTGTTCTGATCAAGTGAGCTCTGAGGACCCCCGTTCAGGAAAGGGTTTGTAGAGGTATGGGTTGTTGCAAAAGGATTTCCGTTTTGGGAGGTGGTTGGTTTCAGAATCACCCCCGCCCACTCGCCTAGAAGGTCCATTTCTTTGGCTGCCTCCTCGTTACAGTCTCCCAAAGAGTCAATCATCCCACTGTCGCTGAAGGACGAGTCTCTGTAGTTGATGGGTTGCACATACGCTGCAGGGATGTAACCCATCTCTGTGTTGTTGTGGGCATACCACCACTCTCCCCCTGACGAGTCCAGAACGTAGAGGCGGTCTCCTTTAGAGAACTTCAGGGTGGTGAAGCTGGATGGGCAGTAGTCCTTGATGGCAACGACTTCCCTGGCAGCGCCGAAGGAGGCAGTGGCGTCCAGTCGTAAGGCACTGGGAGAAGGCACTGGGAAAAAAACAAAACAATATCAGGTGGAGGTGGATGATGCAGCCTAAACATCAGGTGAGGGAATATAGCAACTTTAACATTTTTTGATGAGTTAAACCATAACTGCATTTAGCCTGTTCATTTTAGAGTCCCTGGATCAGATCCATGTGGTGGGGGGTGTATCAGCACACACTGCTTGTATCACAGTGCCTCTCAGAACCTTTCAAATCCTACACATGGAGCTTTAATCGATATTTATTTATAAATTAAATATGATTCAAACACACATTTCTAAGGCCTAAAACTGATGTCGTCTCTTTTCTTTTTAAATACAGGCTATCCCATGCAGCTACGGACTGTCACTACCAGATGCTTCAACCTAGCAGAGCACAGACATCTATTTAATCTGTTTCAGCACAGACTGGAGGCGGTGGGGTGGGCTTACGGATTCATCTGCTCTGCTGTTTGTGTTTCTTTGAAGGGACAGGCCGAACAAAGTGGAATCCACTTACTGTTCAGTTTCACCCCTCTAACAAGAGACGGCTCAATATCTCATCAACAAATGAAAAACAAGAGTGTAGATGTGTGCAGAGTCTCTGCAACCAAAATGAGCCAGCCATCTAAAGTCACGTAAACTGTGGCGAGTATACACAGACCTTTAAAGTCACAGTTTATCATCTTGATAACTTGATTCACATGTTTTTGACATTTTACACTTATACACATATAAAACCAAATTTCAATCGAGGTATTGAATGTAATGTTAAATGCCTTTTTTTGGGCAGCTGACCTTTGACATCAGTCAGACTGGCTTCTGACACGCCGTCGCTGAGATCGATGAGCGTCCCCTCGGACTTGCAGCGCGGGAGAGAAGCGTTGTTGGTGGTGGTGGCTCTTATTCGGTGGGCGGCCATGTTTTGGACGTGTCACTGTGCACCAACCGGTGTGTTCAGGCTACTCTAATGGGTTTCCTTTTGTGCTAGAGTCCAAGTCGGACGTCAACAGCCTCCCATGATCTCTGAAAGACACAGAAAATATTGGATTAGCATTTGTTATATTTGTTGAATCTGCTGACCGCCATTAATAAATCAAATGTCACAATCTGTGGATGTCACAGGACTGTAATAAGCATTTCATTCAGTCTCAATGAAATGATTAGCTGGCCTACCTGCCTGTCTGCTTAAAGGAGGGTACTTCCGTTGGGCACTTTCTAGTTGTCTCTTGCTAGTTTCTCCAAAGTGTTGCTTATTAATTACCTCATATATAAAGTAATTTGTGTGAAGAGACTTCTCATCTTTTGAAATTTGTCTTGTTGATGTTGATCATCACGCTGAGATCTTCAACCCCCTTTTAATGTTTCTGAATGTTTTTCAGTTTTCTGCTTGAGCTTTCAGCATGCTCCAAATCAACAGGAACTAAGCAACAAACCTCCAGCATAAAGTGGATGTGCATAAATATGTGCGTGATTAAAGTCTACTAAATAACTCTGATCCTCCAGCCTCCTCTCAGGAGTTTGTATCTTCATGTCCAGACCAGCAGGAGATTTATTTTAGAAAAATCAATATAAACAGAATAACAAATTATTTCACGCAGAGATTCAGCTGTCTGACAGCAGACATCTGATTAATGTTCATAGATATCATGACTAATATGATTTATAAATATTTCTGTCATCATTAACACACTGGTGAATGGAGTGGAAATATTACAAAATCTTCAGTTCTTTTATTATTTTCAAAATCTGAAAAGCAACAGGAAAAACTGACTACCAGGCTGATCACAAGTCATACGTTAACTTAATCGTGATTTATTTTTAAAATGCGCTTAAACAGATATCATTCAATAGCTGCTGGCAGGATACTGTATTATGCCAAAAAGTATTTATTTATTTATTTATTTGATAGCTGCTCACTCTTAACTGTTTGCTAAAACATAAACATGATACATTATCAGTGCTTCCTCCAAACCTACTCAGCGAGAAGGCTTTGTGATGTTTTCTTTTGTCTCATTGTTAACTAATCCCAAGAAATAACCATAATCAACAGAGTGCTGTTGTCTCTTTACTCAGGATTATACACCATTGTATTCAATAAAGAGTTATTTAAAAGGGATAAAACAATGTAGTAAGCAAGCTTGTTAGCATTTGTCAATAACGGGACACAGAGTTTATTTAAAAGACATATTTGTATCACTTCCTTATGTCTCTTAAAGGATTACTTCAGTATTTTTTAACCTGAACCCTATTTTCCCATGTTCTTGTGTAAAATTACCGTTTTAATCAATAGAGTCTGGTGCCTTTGACGAGAACGATACAGCGACTGTTTCTGGTTAAACAAAAAGGATCTTATCTCTGTAGGGATCCTTTCCATAATGTTGTCAGACACTTGAATTACCAATCTGATTCAGTCAGCGGCCAAAAACAAGTACTTTGGCGGACATACTTTGAAGGACTATATGCATTGCAGCCCTGTTTATCTGCTGCAGGTTGAAAGATACTGAAGTCACTTTTAAGTGACTGTTCCGTGGAGCAGTTTATGCTTCAACAGATGAGGTAAAATGAAAGTGGACGGTGCGACTCAACCGCACAAACTTGAGAAGTTGAACTTGATGCAAGAAATTTGTCCAGATTTGCTTTGCCCACATTTTATATACTTTCAGTCTGAAGGGTGTTTGGCTTTAAAATATCACTATAATAAAATGTGCAGTGTCCTACAGTAGACAAGCACTTTCCTTTGACCTTCCTGTCATCCTCCATACATCCATCCTCCAACACTGGAATAATTCTGGTTGGTAATTAGCTGTTTTCAGTTAAAACATACTGCAGAGGAGGAATAAAACACTGAATGGTAATGTAGAGGAGGGAAGTTAAACACTGCCTTCATACCTGAGCAATTGTTTTGTGTCAACAGTTTTTGAATGACACTTCAGAGTTTTAGTCTGAACTGCTTCCTTTAAACAACATTACAAACCACTGTTGTAAATGTAAACACGATGATGTAAAAAAAAAAAAAAAACAGGTCTGAAAAACTGCAAAGAGCAGATTTGGGTCAGTGGAATACAGCGCCATGAGAGTTACCAGGCTTTTTACTTGAATCCATAATTCATAGCAGTGTCAGCTTGAGCAAGACACACAGAGAGGATGAGGCTGACGAAGGTTTAAACTGCCAACAAAGGCAACAACTGCTCCTCTCAATTAAAATGATTTTGTCTTTTTATATAAGACAATCTTTTGGTGTGAAACCTGCAGTGGATTGGACAAATACAGGACTCTCAAATTCCACTACTGATTTATTTGTTTTGCCAGTTGAACGTAATTTATTTTGTTCATCATTTGCTGCCTCCTCAAGCACTCTGGGTATCAAGTGGGAGGCAAATTGGCCTTATCCACAGCAGGCATTGTGACTTATCGCAGTAGGAGAAGCAGCACAGGTATTACCAATCACATTAATGATTCCACTGCTCTGTTCAAGTGAGTGAGGCATGGCAGTGAGCCAGCATGAACAACACCAGGATTATTTACACCTGTGCCTGTCCTACTGTGACATGTATAGTGATATGATCTTTTCCTGTTTTGAAAAGTAATGTCGGAACTCTTGAACTAGCAACTCACTGGCCCGAAGACATTAATATAAAAAAAAAACAAAAAAAGAAAACTTCGCATTAGAAACTCCGGCGGTTGTTTTGCAGCTCTTGGCACGCGCCGTTAGCCAATCAAGAGTTGTAGTAACGTGACGAGTGGTTGTTAAATGTAATTTCTCTAATACTAATCAAGCGGCAACCTCTGGGTCTGAAAGTGAAACCATGCAGACAGAACAAAAACTTGCATTCTCTCTAACGGCCAGCAGGGGGCGAGTCCACTGGTTGCCAAAAGAAGTCTGGGTCCATTAGAAATACTGGTAAAATGACCCTACTTCTCAGCTGATTTATTACCTCAGTAAACACTTTCTTAATGTGTTTATGGTCTTAGATGCTAGTTTCAAGTCTTCTTCAACACAACATGATGTTCATTTAGTAAATTATGGTCCTATTTAGGGGGAAAAGACCAGGAAGCAGGGGAGGCTTTAGGGCGGGACTACCTTGTGATTGACATGTCGCAACTTGTCAATCAGGATAGAGGCAACTTGTATCCGCTGCTCTGGGTAAATTTTTTTATTGAATGGCTGTCAGCAGGAGAGAGAGCACATCATGTTTGAGTCTGTTAGTATGTTTTGTTTTAAAAGGTAATTGTTTTGTTAACCATTTTATTTTTTAGAATTTTAACTGAATACATTTTATTTTACTTTTTTAATATTCATCGCGTATTTAATAAATGATTAAACATGTTAACAGAATAACATAACTTACAAGTCTTTGGTTTTAACACTGATAAATAACTTTTGGAGGGAGGGACAGTGAAATCTGTCTTGGGGCAGGCAAGTTTCAAACCCACTGGCATGGTGAGGCCAGTTGCAAAAAAGTTTAACGTTGACCCCTGGTATGAATCTGAGCATTTTGTAAAATGAAATGTTTTTCTAACTATTAGAAAGAGTGTGACGAAATTTTGTACAGACATTAATCCCCAGAGAATAAATCCTATCGACTTTGGTGATCCCCTGACTTTTCCTCTAATACCATCATCAGGCTGAACAGCAAGCCCAAAGCTTTGGTTTATGAACAAATATCCCCAAAACTAATGACATTCCCATCAGCCTCAGTTGTATGCTGTATTTATGACTAATTAACAAATGTTAGCATGCTAACACACTGAACTAAGGCTAAATTCAGACTGCAGGCCAATGTGATTTTTTTGCCCAAATGTGACTCAGATCTGATCTTTTTGTGTGAACAGGCCAAGTCACCTGGAATCTGATCTTTTCCAGTTTGGAAATGGGCCACTTCCATATGTTGTCCAAATCCGATACAGACCAGATCTTTTTAAATGCGACCTCAGTCTGGACGCCAATGGATGTGACTTTGACATCACTGTAGAGCAGCTGTTGTCAGTCCTGCTGTAGACGGAGCCGCGCTGAACGAAAAAGCTCCACAAAAAGCCATTCTTACACATGTGGCTCTCTTCCTCCTCTACCTCGATATCATCTGTTCACAAATTCCCTTTCTTACACTTGAAACCGTGAAATGAAACAAACAGAAAGTTGTGAAAACTTTTCATATTTTGGGAGAAATGTGACTCGTGAGAGAACAATAAAAACCTTTGTTGTTCCTTGTTTACTTCTGTAGCCTGCAACAGTGTGCTGCTGCGTGTGACGTTGTGTTATTCTTCTGCACATGATGTATGCACAGATGTACAGACTCCAGTTCACACTGCCGTCTGATATGGGCCAAATATATACTAATGTGAACTGTCAAATCGGATCTGGGAAAAAAAATAGGAATTCAGCATAAAGGCCTGCAGGCTGAACGCAGCCTGAGATGGTTAACAGGGCCTGCCTTGATGGAGTTAGAGCCCTGGGCTGGACTTTTAGAAAGGCGCCCCCACTCCTATCATTGAATAAAATCCCTGCTGACTCAACACACATGATTCACTCTTTGTGTCTTTGTTTGGGGAAGTAACCTCTTTAAATGTGCATGTGGCACCTTTCATCATGAGAAATTAATTAATTTTAATTCAGTTAGAAATTCCTGCACTATAATAGCTCCTGTGTTTCAGCAGATTTTCTGCTCATGTTCAAAACTTTCTGCACATTCAGAATCTGTCCCACAGATCTGTGTTCTCTGATTAAAAAAGTCATATTACATGACTTATGTCATTATTTAATGAGAGCTCATAATATTCTTACTACCTACCCTATGCTCTGCTGTGCATTATATTATTGCTCTGCTGATATGGTAGTTTCCCCTTCATAAAGCACGATGTACGACAGTAATAAATGAAACAGTGTGCTTTATAGTTATATGAGCATCGATGCAAAGAATTTAAAGCCCCCCCCCTCCAGCCAGTTTTAACTGACGTTTTTGGTGAAGGTTCTTTCTCAAACAGGGAATGGGGGAGTGGTTAATAGTCGGACGTAATACATTACCATGACAACCAAAAACAGGAAAAAACAGAGTGTTCACTAACAATATGCTGTGTTAACATCACTACACTGTAAAGTTTAATAAACTTTACTGTCCGGCAGGAGTAGCTATAACTTACCCATGATAGGAACTAATGTGCGTGTTTCAGCTGTTATTAATCACACAGTCGATGGTCCTATCAGGCACTGCACACGTTTTCTGTTATCTGTCCTCCAACACCGCACGCACAGATGCCATAATGAACATACCTGCTGTAAGTTCTAACTAAATTACATGGTAAATTGGTTAGCTAACTCTTGACGACGTTAATCGGTTTGATGCTCTGACTTAACGAGGTGTGACAGTTTTTTAATGAGGCATGACAGTGCGCCTGCGCAAGCTTGGAGAATGACGTATGACTTATGGAATTCTTATAGTCATACGTCACAACCCCGTTTTAACAACTAAGCAACGTTTGCAACTTTGAGCACAAAATTGAGCTATTTCTCAAAAAATATTTGGCGAACTATGTGGGTAATCAACATTGTAAGGAACATGAAAAAATGAAATATCATAGAAATGTCAAAATACACTGGAGGGGGGCTTTAAAACAATAACTTAGCAGGCTTAACTTAAGCATTATGGCTTTGGTATGGGTAGTAGGACAAATGCAAATAGCAATAAAGTTATGCTCGTTACAGATCGGCTGGCTTGTTTTCCTTGGATTACATTTTTTTTATAAGTGGTATTTACTTTTATATTCCTCCTATTTGGCAAAGCCTGGCCTGGTATAGAGCTCCGGTCTTGAAAAGACCATATCCTGCCATGTTATTGTCCTGTGTTGCTTTGTGTATACAAGAAGTTCAATGAGTCAACTGACAAAATGAGGTTTGATTATCTGAAATGGGGTGGTGATGGCGCAATGGTTAAGACTGTGCCTTTGGTGTGAGAGACCCGGATTCAATCCCCGACTGTGACCCATCCACCAGTCCCTGAGCAAGACACTTAACCCCTCGTTGCTCCAGAGGCGTGCGACCTCTGACATGAATAGCAATTGTAAGTCGCTTTGGATAAAAGCGTCAGCTAAATGAATAAATGTAAATGTGAATTAGTGACGTAACTGGGTCACTATAGCATGCCTGATCTATGATATATCTATCTATAAAAATATTCTTAAAAATCACACAGCTGTAGTTTAAATAAATAGCATTTATTTCTTGCTTCTGTTACTTAACCAGTTTGTTCTAAAGTCTAAAACATAATAACTTTATGTTGCAGTCACAGTACAGTCAGTGCTGGAGTTCCTGCTGCTGCTTATAAAACATTCACACAGAGGCTGTCTGAGAGAGAAACAGCCAGCTGCTCTGTGTTCTGCTTTTAAGCGTTTGTTTCCAGCAACAGAACAAGAAGTCACCATGTAACTACTTCCCACTGTCTTGTGTTGACATTTAGGCTTTTTAAAACGCTAATAGCCCATTCACTGGTGTTGAATCATTATTTTGATATGTCAAACCTACAGAGTCAGTTACTTTACAGTTTGTGATGCTACATAAACCCTACAGCTGCATAACAGAGTGGTTCAGTGTATGAACCCTCGCGTCTGAGCTTTATTTGGCTGAACAAAACAAGACGACATCTTTGGCTGGTATCTGATGAAGATGTATTAATGTTAAAAAAGCATCGACTGTAGCTAACTGCAGGAGTAAATGTTTCACAGACTACACAAGCACTAAAAGAAAGCATTACTTACATTTTGATTACAGGAAAGCGACTTTGGTAAAAGTGGAATAATCCACTCTGACGTCTGAAAAATAACGCACTCCATGGAGCCAAGTTATTTCTCGATAACTGTACAGCTTGATGAAGATTATTCTCACGCTTGGTACACTGATTTTAAGTCCTTTTAAGTCCTTTACACTGGTTGCCTGTAAGTATTTGTAGGCTATCAGTATAAAGAACAAGAAAGGCCTCTCCGGTCCAGTGTTTTAGTTTAATGCAGAAACATTTGTTGTAGAAATCTGAACTTTTATGCTCTGCACCGCTGGAAGTGTTGACAGCTTTATACATAAATTTAAAAACAAAGTTTTAGCCTAGTGTTTGCTTAAAATAGTTTATGGCTCTTATTTGACTTTCATCTAATATTGTTTGTTTTGTTTTTCTGTTGTACTGTCTGTTGTTTCGATTGTATATTGTACTTAAGACTTCCAATTTTTCCTCACATACAAATCTCTATATTTTACATTTTTTAACCTGTAGTTACACACATTTTATTGTCTTAACAGTTTGTCATTCACCTGTAAAGCGCTGATTCAACAGCTTGTCTGCAGCTTTTATCCACATAGATTAGCATCACATTCAATACTCCATGTTAGTCAGACCCTGAAGGTAATTCTGTCTGTTATCTCCGTCATAATGTTAGCGTGCTCTGCTTCCTCAACGGCATGACGTCTGGATCTCATCTCTTTTAAGCAGGGGGAGATGAGAGAGATGTGGGAGGGGGGATCAGACATAAACCCTGGGTGGTCTGCAGCAGCAGCAGCAGCTATCCAAACCTCACCCTGACCACAGTGCACTGTTTACCTCCCACCACAGAACAATGGCGGGTGGGGCGACTGCTGGCATGCAAATCTGAGAAAGCATAAGAAGAAGAAAACTCTCTCATGCAAATCTCCACATGTTGCCTGGTAATAAGGAGAGGCCATAATGAGGCTCAGCCAGCTTCTCTGCTAATGGCATGTCAAAAACTGTCCCTCTGGACGTCTCTAATAACATTTCTGCGGTTAAATCGCTCGGCCTCTAGCGCAGACTGATGTGTGGAATTACCAGTTAACACAATCCCCCAGATGAGACACATGAAATAGTGTTAAGAAGGAAAGTCCTTGGCTCTCATGTTTCCTCAGATCTTGTTCCTATGTTGCTGAGGCTCAAATGTTGGTGTATTAGTCTCAAAAATGAGTCTTTGAGGATCTTTGTGTGGAAATTCAGTTCACCTTGGGAAGAGTTCAGAGGTAATCAGAAGACATCACAGAAAATCCATTAATCTATACTTATGTGTGAGAAATGATGAAATGTGTAGTTTGGTGTCAAGCCTCACACCATCTCAGTCGAATGTTGTTGGGGGGGGCTTTCTTGTGTGTCAGGCCTGTGTTATGATGAAATTAGGCGATGCATGAATTATTATTATTATGAGCAATGGTGGAGAAGAAGTATCAAATTATAATAAGATGGGAAAGATAATTCGAGAGTAAAGTCATGGCATTAAATAACATGATGTAATATCATTAGGTTGGCCTACAGACCACAAGAAAAACTAAGTTCACCACAGTTTGTTATACAGTAAGCGCTCAATACAAAACCCACAGTTCAACTAGCAATTAATATGTCCTTATCTCAGTTCAAATCTCCTAGGAGTCCATCTTTCTATATCCCAGTAAGCAAACAAAAAATCCTCAGTTTGAGGTTCAGTTCAAAAGCTGGCCAACGAAAATAAGACCAAGTGACGCCTCTCGTGTTTAACAGACAAGCTTAGTAATTCTCTGACAACACCGGAGTTCCCCCACAGCCTCCGATGCTGGTGAGCAGCACACTGGCTGGAACCAGGCTGGAACTCCGGACAGACTGGACCTCTTTCGAACTTATGCATTTAGTTTGAAACACTGTTTCACAGATATTTCCTGAGCTGACTGGTGGATGTGTGTGTGATGCAGGCGCCGATCGTTACAATACGCTTACTTTGCTACACGTCTCTTTCTGTTGTGCATTTTTCCTGGCAGATGGCCCGACTATTTCACCCACCACCACCACCAAGTCGCCTGTGGGGGGCGGCTGCTACTTTCATTCCCTGTGTGACACTAAAGTTTCTGTAGTTTCGGCTTCTGTCAAGCTTAAGGCCATTGTACAACAACAAGTCAAGGTACAGCATAACATGTGAAGTTGATGCTTTGTCTGCAGACTGTTTTACTCTTGGGTGGCATGTGACCAGATTGTAATCGCAGCATTAGCCATTAGAAAATCTTGTTTTATCACATCGCAATAATATCGCAAATGCAATTAATCATTCAGCCCTACATAAAAGTGTCTCTTATCTGCCAGGAGCTGCTTCACCGACCTAACGTCACCTCATTTGTTACGCAGTACGTCAACAAAGCATGAAGAAGAGAGTCCTTCTGTTTCCAGTCCTGGACCATGGCGGACTGCAGCAAACACTCCAAAGTTTGGCTTAGCTTCATTACAAAAAGAGAATGACACAGCAAAATGCAACAGCAGTAAGGAGGTTTGGTGCGAGGGAGGAAGCAGCTCTAACATGACAAAGCATTTCCTTCAGCACGGCGTGAATCTGAAGGAACGCACCGTGTTCAGTGTGTCGCGCTCTCCCTGCTACAATGATGCCCAAAATACAGCTAACGCTAACAGTAGCAACGTCTCAGGTACAAAACACAGGTGAGCTGACGTTCACCTTTTATACTGAAGGGAA
>JAPMOB010208916.1:0-18088 GCA_029875015.1 Lepomis gibbosus
CCTGTAGGCAACATTAGCCTGAGGCTTTTAATCAGTCTCTGTAGGATCGCCATAGTCAAGAGTTTCTCCACATCACCGCCTCAAACAGAAAGCAGCCTATTGGCTAAAACAGTTTGTGGGATTTCCTGCAGATAGTGATGTCATTTTCCAGAGAGCTGATTGGTCAGTATGCCGCATTTCACAGAGTTAATCTCTTTTCTTGAACATACGCAAAAACAATGTCGGACACAATAGTTTTCTCTGAACCCCTGCCCAATCTGACCAGTGATGACATGTATAGCCGCATGTTGTCATTCCGCCGCTGGTTGTCGAGGTGATGTCCAGTAAACGATGTGGGCTTTGTAGATCATTGGCAGACTTTCTGGGGAAGACCTGGTCTGATTCGGAGAGACGGCATCCTTCTTGGGAAGGAGCAGCTCTCATTTTCTAGAAATCTGGCCAACTTTATTAGCGGACCAAATCCATGACAACCCAGAGTTGAGACCAGGAGGCAGAGTCGCAGTCTAACACACTTCTCTGCACCTCTGTTCCAGGAGTTACTTAGTGAAAACCCTGTAGTGACAACACTACACACAATCCTGTGTGTAGTGTTATCCTATCTCCACTCCACACATTACGCACGACCCCCGACGGTACGATGGCTAACGAGCAGCCTGGGCTTGCTGCAAAGCTGCACATCCTCCCTGACATGGTCAGGTGGCTGGCCTGAGCCCACATATATGCCTCCCGCGCCCTCTTTCCTTGCCGGTCAAGCAGCGTGGCGATGAGCCCCTGCCTCCCTCCCCTCACCAGGGGAGTGGCATAACATGGACAGACTGCAGCTGGCTGGATGGCTTTCATGCAGTCTGGCTCCAGCAGAACATTTCCTCCTTGGCCCTCCACAGGCTCCTGTTCTGGGGTGTCCAGTACCAGTACAACCCCCTGATGTTTGTTCCTTTGGCCCACTTACTGCAATGGTTGCAGCTCCTGCACGGTCCCAGGATGAGGCGGTGGTGCAGAGGGTTCAGCTTGTCGCACACCTGTCTCACCTGGGTTTCACGGTGAACTGGAAAAAGAGTGCTCCTCTCTCAGGGAAGGGCTGAGGCTCAGGCGGAGCTGCTCCGCCGCATTGTCCCACAGGCAGTGGTGGCAGCTCTGTCGATCATGAGGCTTCTGGGCGGGGTGGGCTCCTTGGGTTTGGCTAGGTGGCTTGGCACACTCTTCTGCTCTCTATCAGAGTACATCTGTACATCCCTGGTATGTTGAACAGAGGGGCATGTGGAGGGGGGGCCCTCACTCAGACGAGTGGTGCCTCCATTCCAATCTGGTGGCCCAGATCTGGCTTCAGTTTGGTGTGGCAGAGGTGGATCTGTTTGCTGACCGGGAAAACGCTCTGTCTGCCCTGTGGTTTTCATTGAGCCTGCGGGATGTCCCCTTGCTGGAAGTGGACGTCTTCGTGCACCCACTGTGACCTCCCTAGCTGCTGTATGGTTTTCCCCCGGTTCGGCTGATGCTGCTTCTGGTGGCTCCAGAGCACACAAGCACGTCGTGGTCTCCCTGCAGTGGAAAATCCCGTGGAGGGGGATGCCCACTCTCAGGCAGTGGGCACGATCAGGAGTTGTCCGCTTCTTTGCCCTGTGGGTCTGGCCGCTGAGAGGTGGCGCCTGGAGGGTCTAGGTCTCTCCCGTGAGGTGGTTTGCACCATCCAGGGGTCAAGAACCGCCTCTACTCAGTCCTCTTAGTCCTCCAAGTGGTCGCCGTTCCAACACTGGTGTTTGAACCAGGGATTGGAACCAATTGCCTGTCCGCTGCCGGGGGTGCTTTAATTCTTCCAGCTGCTCGTGTACAGGGGTCTGGTGTTCAGTACGGTTAAAGCCTACGCTGCCGCCATCTTGTCCTGTCACTATGGTTTTGGTGACAGGACGGTGTTCTCTCACCCCCTTGAGAAGCGTTTCCTTAAAGGGGTGTGGAGACACAGGTCGGTGACATGGCCTCGTGTTCCACAGTGGGATTTGGTGCTGGTTTTACGCGGGCTAACCCAAGCCCCTTTGAGCCTTAGAGACGGCCAAGGTGGCCTTACTTGTGGCTCTGACATTGCCGAAGAGGGTCAGCGATCTGGCTGACCTCTCTGTGTCTCAGGATTTAGGGTGACAGAGGCTCAGCTGTCCTGTGCCCCAAACCTGCATTCATGCCTAAGAGCATCACCAGCTCCTTTTAGTCGCAGGCAATTACTCTCTCGGGCTACTTTCCTCCCCCCCATGGGTCTGAGGACAACGCTACATCCCACCTCTTCTGCAGAGTGTGTGCTCTGTCCTTTTACTTGGTTTACACGTGGGATGTCTCCTGTTTCTCACTGACTCACTCATTTATGGCTCTGGGCAAGTGGGATTTCTGCTTGGTGGTACCGCTTAATAGGCCAGTGAGGTGTTGACTCATCCGGCCTCACCTCTAACCCAATAACGATAGCCTTAGAAGGCACTTTACGAAACAGAATGGTAGTTATGAACTGTAATTCCAGATTCTATGATCTAAGTTGAAGGCCTCACTGGACCATGGTTCTCAGTGCTGACAAAAACGCATTTGTGAGCCGAAAGCAAGTTCTCACCAATGTATATATACATGGTGCGGACGCAGGAGAGGCCCGCACTGTGGGTGGGCACAGACAATTTTTCTCAGTGCCGCACAGACAGGTGGAGGGGTATATCCGATAGCAATAGCCTTAAAGGGCTGCGCCTAATCTTACAGTACGTAACTACCGATCTCTTCTTCACAATCTATTTGAGAGGAGAACTTTGGTGGAGAAACTACATGTGAAAGAGCTTGGCTCAGATCAAACTGACATCAAAATCAGTCAACAAGCTAATGAGAAAGGTAAAACATACATGAAAGGCTTCTTCCGCAATTGTACAATAGAGTCACTATACAGTGTGTTGGAAGAGCACTTCAAGAAAGCTACCATTTTCAAAGGGACCTCAAAGACCGTGCAAAAAGAACTTTTTGACTGCATGCTGTCAGTTCTTAAAGGTTACATTCTGGAGGAAGTGAAAAATGCCAAATATCTTGCTGTTCAGGCAGAGACTGACATTTCCACCCACTGTCAGTTGTTGCTTGTACTACGGTACACTGACAAGGACAACAGCGGTTGGCTACAAAGGTAAGCTGCATAGTTTATAGGCAGCTCTGTAGTGTTAAGATGTGGTTATTTCCAATGGCGGACGGTAACTTGAGTAGGCCTACTGTACTATGGTACAAATTAGAGGTATTTGTACTATTTTTATTTGTAATATTTATAATTACAAATAAGAAAGATCCCCCTGAACTGAGGTGTCTTAACTAAGAAGGTCAGACCCCACCAATCTCGCCCCTTAATTGCAACAAAGTTATTCATCTGTTATGTATATAATATGGTCAACTGGAAGTGTAATCTTTTTGACACCTTGGCGCATCAGGTCCATTGAAGAAAGTGACAGCATGGTGATATATTGGCAGAGACAGATTAATGGTTGTTGTCATGGTTTAGATTACCATGGGCTGTGCGTTTGCAAATGTGAAACTTGTTAGATGTGTCAGATTAGAGGTGATGATAGACTCATAAATTCTTGCCGTAGACATGGCAGACTACACGTTAGACCCCGACCAATCATAGCTTGTCTCCTTTCACAACCTGTGATGTACAGTGGTGATGAGTAAAGGGCCGACTTCACTATTCCACCAAGGGAAAGTGAACCTGGAACCATACATTGTCACTCTGCGGCAAAGGTGGGCTCTGTATTTTCCCCTTTACAGTTAGTAAAAAGAGGGTGAGTGTGTATGTGGGCTGATATTGCATCTGCAGTTGTGATTCATTTGGTAAACTACTAAATGGTTACACCTTAACTGAAATTAAATAAAAGGTCTTTCCTCTATTGCTTCTGTATCTTCAGAGTACAGGGTAGTCTTTTTATTAGGGTGTTGATGGGTACCTGAAGCTGCATCAGTTGGTTTCCACTATGAAACACTACAAGGGAAAAAGGCAATTTTTCACACACTTATTTTTGTTCCTGATACCCAACATTCGGTGTGTCAGACCATTGCTGTGAAATCTGATCTTGGCAATAGAGGTTTTGTGGCTAGTAGTAGTGTGACAACTTACACACTAATTTAGTCTTAGCTTCCTAACAGACAAGTCATAATTCACACAACCACTAGAGGTCCTTGTCAGGTGAACAGAAAAAAACTCTGAAGAACACTAACAATGCTTAAAAGTAATTTTATTGATTACTTTTTCTGGTCATCTTTATTAAAACTACCTGCCAGAGAGCAATGTTTAGTTGGTAAAATTGCATAATATACCAGACAATACAAAAACAGATAAAAATCAAATAATGTATTTTCTATGTTTTGAATTTGTAATAGCAGACCATCACAATGATGCAGTTGTTGCCTCTTGAGCTTCTCACTCTCTCAGAATTGAGAGACACATAAGCTAAGTTGCTGAAATCTCTGACGGCCTAGCTAAATGACAAGTTTAACTATAGAAAAATGTTCATTCTTTCTCCAATTTCTCACTCCATTGCCCTTCTCTTTCTCTCCAGTTCTTTTTTCTTTCCCTCCTTGCATTCTACCGGCTCCCTCGCCACCAGCATTGTGCAGTCTGTCAGTCATGTGTAGCCTCTGTCAAGTTTTCAACTAAGACCTGGGTAATCCTGCCATCGCTGAGGCAGTTAACTGGCTAATTACGGAATATATTGGCCGTCACAGCCCCCTAATCCTCTGCTCTCATTCACTTTCACCCATTAGGGATCCCAGGGGATTACTGTAACAATCACACCTCCTTCTCTCTTTGATGGTATGCAGGGATTAGTATTAAAATATACAGTGTGTCACAGAAACGATGGCAGTGCTGTCAAGAGAGGGGAGAAAAGAACTTCTACACCAAGGAGGTTGTACACTCTAAAAGAAAGGCTTTATGTATTAAAAGAAGTGTTACACCAGCAAGTAATGCTTTGGTCATAAAGTCATGTACTACCAATTTCCTTAAAAATGGTTTTACGCAGACTGTGGTAGTAATTAAAAAGTGGAACTGTATGGATTAATCCAGCATATATCCTGAATCTTGTACTGCAGGTACAATGATTTTCTTTTTCAATTTTACAAAGTGGAAATTATTTTAAAAGTCTGAATCGGTTAGTTTCCATTACTTGGATCTTTTAAAGGCTGCGAAGAGAAGATAACTTGCATTTTCCTACCGCAATCATCTTCAAGCAAAAGTAAATAATATAGACAAGAGATAATAAACAGTTAACAAAAATCCTATGGGAAAGCCCGGGATGTATGTGGAGAGGATGGCGAACAGGTTCTGTGCATTAATTGTGAGCAAATAATGTTTCTAACATAAATGTCAGTGTAATTCTCTTGGTCCTCCATTCTCCAGGACAGTTTTGTTAACAGATGGTATTTAGTCCTTGCCATGTTCCATGGCAGCTATTTTCCAGTCATGTGCCCTGTTCATTCCTTATGGCTGTGGTTAGCACTTCCTGGCTGTAGTTAACACTTCCTGGCTGAGAGAAGCAAGAACAACATGTAGCCTAAGACTGAAACTGCAAGCTGCACCTCTTTTACAGTCGTCATATGAATAATCTTTATATACCACTTTTCAACACAATGTTAAAAGTGCTTTTCACAAGAGCAAAGAAAATAATAATACACAAAACAAAATAAGATACACTCTAAAAGCAGGAACAAAGTTATGAAATTAAATAATGGAGTCTCTTGGATTATGGGACAATTTTATATGCATGAAATTACATGTGGTACCTTCTTAGTTGAGAATATATGCAACACCCCTCTTTAGCTCAGAATTGACCAACCAGTGGTAAAAAATAAGTGGGCAACAACAACAAGCCGTGCAAAATATAAAACTTAAATTTTGTTTAAATAGACATAACAAGTTAAAAACAAGGCCGAAGACAAGAAAGCTAAAAGTCAGTTCAATGGGGGAAGCTTAGGGTCAATTAAATAGAATGGAATTTGGCTATTTGCGGCTGGGTGTGCTCAACTTCTTTTCCCTCCATGTGGCAAAGCCAAACAACACTCCAAGGACTGGTCTGCTACTCCTGGTCACAGGCTGGTCAGCTGTGGCCTCCTCACTGCCTGGGGCCTCTGGCAACTCCACCAAGTGGCTGTTTCTCTGCACCATGCAACTCTCCAGACTCTGACCTAGCCGTATCCCACACTATCTTGGATAGCAGCAACAGCCTCAGCACACCCGCACACTGTACACAGGAGACAAGCAGAAACTCCTTTTACACAACAGCAATTTAAAAACATACCCATCTCGCATTCCTCACAGACACTGCCACCAACCCACGTAACGCATAATACATGGCCAGGGAAAATGACATTCAACATTATCACACACTACATATCTGTACCTGTACAGAGGAAACAAGCACAAACTCATTGAGGGTCGTGTGTGGCTGATTAAATGGCTGCAGATTGGAGGTCAAGCCCAAGCACAACTGTCAACTAACAGCCCATCCCCATACAATCAACGCATGTGAAGACCACACTCACCAAACGCACATTGCTCACCCATCACACCATCACTGCACTCAAAATCAGGCCCATACAGGTCTACCCTGGATGCTTCTCAAGTCTCTAAATTGCATCCACGTTTCCCTCACTTGCGTCTTTTCCTTGCGTCTTAGTCCCGCGCGCTGGGGATTCATGGAGAGATGCAAGGAAACCATGCCAGGAGAGAAGGAACAAGGAAACATGTTTGTAGAGACATGAGATGTCCTTTCCTCTGAGAGTTTGTGTCTGCACACATGTGTTCTGATTGGCTACTAAAGTCTCAGTTATCAGTGCAGAGGAGCATGATTCTCTCTGTAGCTGTTACCTGTTTAACAAACACCTGAACAAGATTAATTATAGGTTACGGTATAATTCTGATTGAATAACCCAGAATATGATCATGGTATCATATTCTGGCTAAATGTTTAAGGGAAATTGAAACGATTATAACTCATATTAAAGTCGACGCTCAGCTTTTAGCCTTCCTTTTCGGATATCCTTTAACACTACAGCATACATTCTATTTGCAAGTCACATCACTCTTCACCGATCGAACACTGTGTTCCATTATATCAATCCAACGATTTTTTTAGCTGCAGCAGCAGTTTCATACTTTCATCAGCTGATTTTACTTGCGGAGCCGGCAGCTGCTTTCATCAGATGCAGGAGGAGCTGCAGTAGTAATGGCTACCCAATAAGGGGGAATGTCGGTCAGTAAAAGACTTCCGCAAAGGATGCACTGGTGTATCCTCGCTCATAGCTCCTCTGAGATCACTCCTCTGAGATCACTCCTCCCTCCTCGAAGCACAAGTAAGAGCTTTAGGATGGAGTGCAAGATGGCGGTGCAGAACAACTTCCGGTTCAAGCGAGGATCGAGGAAACGACAAATAAGAGACTTGAGAAGCACCCCTTGTTACAGATATTTAGCTTGGATTTGCATATGGAAAAACATTATGCAAACATTATCATGTTAGTTTTAAGTAACTGAAAATGAGTAAAAGAGTAAAATGTATAAATTAGCCCACAAGCAAATTAAGAGTAAGTACAACTTTTTTATGCTCTTATTTGTTCCTCCACAGCACTACAAAAGGCAAAAATACTTCATACTAGATTTGAGTGCTTCATTTTCCCCTTAACTTTCTCAATAAGTTGGATGAACTTTTTTCAGAAGTTAATATTCATTGTGACAAAGTGGGACAGGGAGATAGAATAGAAGGTAAAAAGGACAAAGACATCATAGCAATAACTGATAGGAGCCACATTAAAGAACAGCTCCTCTGCCTCCCAGCAACACTCCGTAGGAAGAATGGAACAAAACAGACAAAGAGGAGGGAAAAAAGGAGAGGAAAAATGATAAGCCAGCATATCTTTTATTATTTCACAGGTAGAAGAGTTTGGTTATAACATGTGTTAGCCTCCTATCCCTCCTCCACTCCTGTAATTTTTCCTCTTGTATATACACTTTCACATGCTTTGTGGTTTTCACTCAGCCCATTTCCCCTCTCCAGCCAGCTCTCTCTCTCTCTTATCCACACCTGCACACTTCCTTACCGGCTTTGCATTCTCCGTCTCTGCTTCATTTGAGCCACCCGTCCCTCCAGTGATGCTACTCACCACCTGCATCGTGCCTGTAATCACAGTGAACAACGTGTTGAGTTTGTTAACGAGTAGTTGTTTGAATTCTGCAACGCTGGGAGGTTGAACTCTGTCTCCCTGCAGCATAATGTGTTAACCGGATTTTACAGAGGAAGATAACACATCTCTCAGGTTTGTTAGCCGTTTTCAGGCTTTCTCACTTGCACAGTTGTACACACATGCACGCACACATACATTCTGAGACTGTTTTTCTCTTGCAGTCACACACTCACTCCTTTGTTCTTTCTTCTGACACATTAGTTCTTGATTATCCACCTTAGTTCAGTCACAGTCAGCAGGCAATGAGACAAATACACTTTATCATCACCTCTGTTCTTTGTCTTAACATTATAAAAACTATTTTGTGGACAATTTTGATTTTATGGCAATCGCGCAGTGGATAAGACCAGGTTCGATTCCCACTGTGACACATTGACCAGTGTGTCCCTGAGCAAGACACTTAATCCCTAGTTGCTCCAGAGGCAGGCAATCTCTGACATATATGAAGCAAATGTAAATTGTTTTGGATACAAGCTTCAGCTAAATGAGTAAAAATTGTACTTGCATAAAAATTTCAGATTCTCTCTTGCCAAATATGTGCCCTGAGGATTCTCTTGTGATCAAAATCCTCACTTTATTATTAAATTCTTAATTCTATTTATGTTACATTTGATATTTTTGACCTTGCATTCTGACATGAGTACAGTAATGTTCACAAAATAGAAGTCCATTCTCAATTGTGAACACCTGTCTAAAAATGTAAGGTTTAAATATTGCTGTTAAATTAAAACCCTACTGGTAAGATTAATACAGCTGGATTATAAATCACAAATCCAGCTAATACTGCAAATCTAATGGAGAACATGCTAAATTAATGTAGTGTAAACTATACTCATACAAAACATGAATAAGATTTATTGAAAAACTAAGCCCAAGATCTTAACACATTCAAAAAAATGAATGTGTTAAATGAGCAGCAACAATTTGTCTTCGTTTCCTTTTTGGACATGTAGGCTCCGCGGTGCACCAATAAACCAGCAACAATAAATACGCAATGTCCGGTCAAGTTAGCAACAATAAATATTAGAAAGGTTAGAGTGTCAAACTAAAACTAGTGGTTAACATTGTGAAACATGGCAATTTGGTTACGTTTGGACAACAAAACTACTTGGTTATGTTTAAGAAAAGATCATGGTTTAACTTAGGTAACCTACGTAACCTCAATAAAAACATAGAGAGCTGGGTTGACCCTGATTTTGTTTTCTTAAAGAAACCTTTGTTCACTAAATGAGCAGTGACTGAAGGTTCATTTAATTTGAAAGACCATTGGCCCTGGTTGCATTTGTTGTCTTTGAGCAACTAGCTAATTAAACAGAACAAGAAGCAGAATTAGTTGCACTTAGTTGCCTCATTTTGTATGTCCATCCATCCATCTATCCATCGTCAACCGCTTATCCTGTGTACAGGGTCGTGGGGGGCTGGAGCTTATCCGAGCTGACATCGGGCAAAAGGCGGGGTACACCCTGGAGAGGTCGCCAGTCCATTGCAGTCATTTTGTATGGTCTTGAATTTAAATATTTAGTTTTTTTTGTCTTTGTCGGGTGAAAGTGCTCATAAAACATACTGACATTGGCAGATAAATTAAGGAAGCAGATAAGATAATGTGAAATCATGTTTTTGGATGATAACCACCAAAAGTGCAGATGTGACCAATTTTTGTCAGCTGACGGGCCTTAACAATATATTAGCTGAGTTTCCAGTATCATTCAACTCAGCAGGTAATAAACAGACCGGCGAGGTAGCTATGACTGTTACAAGGTGTGGACAGAGTGGACCCAAATGCAACCTTCAGCTTAACAGGTTTTATTGGGAAAAAAGGGGGTAAGGGACTGGAGTGGAGGTTGAGGTGGAAACACAGGGACTGAGGGAGAACAGAGTGGACGCCGTGGAGGAAGTTCGAGGAGGAGGGGACCGGAGGATGAGCCCAGCCGACTGAACGGAAGACGAGAGTGAGTGAACCTGGGGGGAAAGCAGACAAAGAGACAGTTAGTGACAGCAGCGACACAGGGAAACTGAGAAAGAATCAAAAACTTGAGAGCCTGAACGGTGAGGTGGCACTGGGTATGGAACAACGACGATCACGCAACAATGGTGTGGAGAACCGGGGTTGAAATACAGGCAGGGATGAGGCTGACTACTGGCAGGTGTGGCAGGCTGACGAGGTGGCTGAAGAGGTACAGGTGCAGGTCGTTGGCTGGGCTCAGGAGTGGAGGGGAGAGAACACACAGGGGAGGAGACACAGGGAGGAAAGCAGACAAGAGAAAACGAAAAAAAACAGAATAACTGATGAAAAGGAGAAAAACCCAGGACACTCCCCGTCAGCCGGGCTGCCACCACAACAATGACTGGTTGATTGTGTTGCTTTCAGTCGAGATGTACTAGTTGCAGCCGTAGTTTAGCACTGCAAAGTAGTACTTGTGTTTAGATGTAAACTCCTCTATACAGCTTTGTTTGTGCTGAGCTAGTTCCACTTGTTGCATTTTTGCAAAAATACTACTGCTCTCTGGCTTTACCACTTTAATGAACAAATGGTTCTAATGGTTCCTAAAGAGAGGCTGAAATCATTTTGGACACAATAAGCCCCCTCCCTTCCCCCAGCCTTCTAACATCCCCATCCACCACCACCCCTCTCTAGTGGTTAAAAGCAAGAAGCAATTTCTATTTTTAGGGGGAAAGTGGAAGGCCAATCCACACAATTTCACACAAAGCAATTACTGCAAGTTCTCGTTCACACACACATACGAGCAAGGAAAAAATCCGCACAGAGTACTCTAACACACATCCACTGCATTCGAGCCTTTTCGAGCCTTCTTAAATGAACAAGCTGCCTCTAATTGCCTTCCCTACTCAGAAACTTCTCAGCTAATCAACATTTTGAGAGAGACACTGTGCAACAAAGACAAAAAGATAAGTAGAGAATCCCTAACAACACACCATATCTCACATCAGCCCACACACTCTGACACTGACACACATACACACACACACACACACACACACACACACGTAATCGAAACAACAAACCTTGCCAGCAAACAACCACACAAGCACAAAATACAGTCAGAGCCTTTTTTCTCCAGTGGCACATAATCAGCAGCACCCAAATAAAGACAGCTAACACTGGCAACTGAAAGGGAAAAGAGGCTGGGACTCAGAAATGAAGGGACGTGAAAGGAAAAGAGAAAGTGAAAAAAGAGCTGGATGAGAGGAGAGGAGATGGGTGAGAGGTTAGAGTCATGGCTTCTTAGCTCTTTGGAGTGTGTAAACTAAAGAATCACTTGTATTCCTAATGACTGTGATGTGTGACAGTTTTTAGAGCCATTACGGGGAATATGAGCCAGAAAAAAAAATCCTACAATGCACCACCCACACACTCTGCACTACTGCAAGAGCCAAGGAGGGCGAAGGAAATCGAGAGGGGAGGAGATGGAGATGAGGGCGAAAGAGGGAATCGGAGAAGTAGTGAAAATAAAGTGCAGAAGTGAGAGCATGAAGAATGTGAAGGAAAATTAGAAAATGAGGAGAAAAGTGAGAAAGATTGGGGAGAGAGTGGAAAGGAGAAGGGGGGGGGAAGAGGGAGAGAATGGAGGAAAGCAAGAAAGCGAGCCAAAGTGTGAGAGGATTGGGGGTGGGGGGTCTGGTGACTACAGGCTCTCTGGTATCTTCTATCTTTGATCTAAATGTACTTTGGCATTTCTCCTCTCCTCTCCTCAGATGCAATTAGATTCCTCGCTAGCCAAGCAGACGCAGATGAAATGGCTGCTTAATGACTTCCTCGGCAACCCGCCCCGGCAACGCAAACCTTCCATCTGGAGCCTCCTGTTACCCTCCCTTCCCTCCTTCTCCTTCTCTTTCCCCTTTCTCCTCACCCATCTTCTCCATATTTCTCACTTTGATTTTCTGTCATTTTCCCTGTCCTTTTCATCTCTACTGTCAAATATTTCCCTGATTAAATTCCTTTTTCCTGTACTCTCTTCATTATTTGCTTTACTTATTCGCCTTGCCTTGAGATTCCTGTCTTTTCTGGGGTTTTTTGCTCTTTTTCCAGCCTCTTTTACTTCTTCCACCTAGTGAATTGGATAAGCACCCATTCTTAATTTGTCAAACTTTTTAAACAATGCTTTTAATCATGAGAAGCAGATTTCTAATAAAACATTTAATTTAAAAATGTGATCCAAGATGGTGGTTGTAGAACAGTGGGTTAGGATTAGGGTTTGTCCTTTTATTTATCTTTTTTAAATTCTTACTGTTGTTTTAGAAAAAAACAGGCTATTTGACCATGATCACAATCTTATTTGACCAGACAAAATAACTCTGAACACGACCATTCTGAAGAAAATCTTCATCATCAAGGCTCCTCAGAAAACTGATTTTTAAACAAACAAACAAAAGTAATTACAGGAGTACCTACAGAAAGTGAGAATTGAACAAAAAATGTTGCTTGACCTAAAGCATGATACTGACCATGTTTACTTGCTGCTGACAACAATACAATTTTAACACACCAACAAGGAGAATCTTTATGAACATCCCTGCGCTCAGTTACATGAACTGCCCAGCCCAACCCTATCACTAAACAAGAACGTCAATATTGAATGATAATGCAAACCCCCCAATTAGGCTGATGAACGTCTGATGCCAACGTCTTTAAAAGTAGTTTTCTACAATATCTGCACATGCCTACTATGGTAGGGCTAAGGTTTGGGTTAGAGAAAGATCATGGATATTGTAAATAAACTATGGTGGAAGTATAGTTAAGTTTACAACAATGTCTATACAGGCTGCGTATCAGAAGCAGCATGTGTCTATGTGGAATGAGTTCAGGTGTTTTAAGCATTGAGTCTAGGTCATCTGTGTTTTGGCAGAGTTCAGAGCCTTAAACACAGTCACTGCAGACAGACCCGAAGCTTAAACATATGTTTTGTCTCGCTGTTATGCACGTGAGCTGTCACACAGGCTGTGTAGACATACGTGTTCTGTCAGATCATGTGCTTAAAACTGACAAACGAAACGTCTTTCATTACTAAAGATTATGGTTGCGGTTAATAAAAAGTCAAACATTAATTGCAGGTGGTGACAGGATGTGAAGTCTGATCTCCTGAGGAGGTCAGACTTGTTACATGGCCTTCCACCGCCCTCGTCGCCACACTCTTACTGTCTGTCTCAATACATAATGGGCACATTACTTCCTGCATCGCATTGAATGTTGGCACTGGACATAACATCTTGAGCCACAGTTATGTCCAATATGGAGGTTATTTGTAGAGATACTACACAAACCTGTCTGCTACATATTATGTTGATTTATTTCAAATGCAGTAATCATAGTTAATGATGATAGTTTTTTGTCATCTACAAATGAAGTGGTTTAAAACCCAGCTTAAGTTTGTGTAGCAACTTGTGTATATTTCAATGAGAAGATTTCACTTCTTCCCATGGTTGTCATATAGTGAAGTATGAAAATCACAACACTTCACAAATATATATTTTCCTGAGTTGGTGGTGAAAATGTGTGGAAGTCAAATTATCAGCCTTCTGGTTTCAAGCTTGTTTGTCTTACCTTCAGGTAACTGTGGTCCCCATCTCTTCATTCTTCATCCTCATTTCTTTCTGTATCACTGGTATTTTGCTCTCCCTACAGGAGGGAGGGAGGAGCGCATTTTCTAATCCGGCTGAGTAATGCAAATTTAATGAATTTGGCAGTGAAGTTGCATGATGTGTGTACATGCACAAACATACACTAATATGAAGTGTACACGCACACTACCGCACACACAATAGAATGCTGACCGAAAGCCACAAAAGCATGCTTGCTTCCAGTCACAGGTGGATGCAAATATCCAGACACACATACAATTGGGTGCAGCCAGCAGGACATTGTAAAGTGGTTACTCTGTGTTTCTCAGGTCTCCGTGGATACTGGTAGCCGGACAACAGATGGGTGCATGCACATACGCACACACACAGTAACTTACAGATTCTCCCCTGTCCAGGACATTCAATCTGCTGCTATTTTATGATTTTAATTAATGCTGTTTTGTTTATAGTTATGTATTGATAACTGTCACAATTTACTGTCATTATGTATTGTGCTGTCTGCCATGCTGCAAGGCCAGTTTTTAATGAAGGTCAAAGTCCATAACTTTGAACTCACACATATGAATTTATGGATGCACAATTGTACAATCCTTTTACTAAACTTTCCTTCAGGATGTATCACCATTCAACACATCAATAACATAAAAACACTCTCCTTTACAATGACTCTATGTGTATGCAGAAATGTATACTTGTAGCAATTGAGACTGGATAAAAGCTGAGCTGAGACTCTGTGTGAAGAATATAAGTTGAGCTGGTAAGAGAATGCTCAAGTGTGAGCTAGAGCGATTTTTAAACCGATCATTTTCATAATGGTATAGAGAGGCATCTGTGCTCCCAGCTTTACAGACATGTTGCCATACCATAAAGTAATTCCATATCTAAGAGCACTTTCTTGCACTGAATAAATTAGAAACCATAGAGCCTAAGCCTGTATTCTGGAGCAGTGACATTCAATATGTACCCTCCAGCAAAGAGTCCCAAGTGAAAAAAAATTATGCTTAATTAGCACTTTTTTTTGGATGCACTTATCATATTTTAATTGTACTATACTAAGTTTATATTAAATGTGTTATTTTGGAACATCTTACAGTGTGTTAAGTGTCATTTTAGAAATACTTAAAGTCAATTTTAAGATAATTGCAGTATATTTTAATATACTTAGCTGTGTTAAAATGGACCTATTTTAAATATACTATAATTTAAATATACGTTTTAAAATTTATCTTAAAATAGCCTTTTGTGCTATACTTGAAGAACAGTTTAAATATATTTTAAATGTGTTCCCTGAACATTTTTATAAGCATTTCAGCATATTAGTAATTTATTACTAGTATACTCCAAGAGCCATTATTAATATGTTCGGAAGCTGCTTTATGAAACCTTTCAGTATGAGAATAATGCATTATTAATTTATTTAAAATATGTTGCAAAATGCCATTTTAGCATAATAAAAAAAATCAGTTAAAAAATATATATTACATATATACACATACAGACAACTAGAAAACTTTAATTTTGTGTACAAAATAAATTCCTGTATGTTAAAAGGTACAGCAACATGTATCACAGCTTGACCAAAATACCTTCAAGTAAAAATAAAATCAGTAAAACGATGATCTGTACTACTGAAAAGTACACTATACACATCCCATCATTAATGTTGCCCATGGGGGTCCCTCACACGGTTCAGACTCTGGGCCCGACTCAGATGACCTCATGGCAAGCCGTCCCACTCCTGAAACCACATGTGGCCAAAGGCGAGATCAGTCACCCTACCCAGACTCAAACACAGGTCTACAGGGTACCAAACATGCAACTTTGACAGCAACGGCAAAGAGCCAGGCTCGTTGGTAAGGCAGTCCAAGCGCTTGGCCAGCACTCAACTGTACTGGTACTCAGTCACAAGCATACAGTAAAAATGGTGGAAAAAAACTGAAACTGAAAATTGTGACAACCCACTAAAAGTGTAATTGTTTAACAATGTACTTCCACTAATTACACCTAAATAGTATTTACTAAGAGTTAAATAAATATATTTTTAATAAATGGATTAAAATGTTCAAGTTTCTCCAAGTTTTGAAGGTAAAAGGATGATCTGCATGGAGGGGCTTCTCTCTGTCTCTCTGTTTAGGCATAATTGACACAGTACACAATAACAAACAGCAGTGACACTATTTCTTATTATTATAGTGGATGGGCAGATTTTGATATTTCATCATATGGGGACAAAACCAGAGCAATTGAAAATCCAGAAGAATAGTGGTGAGAGGGAAAGAAATCAAAAGCATTGACAGGCAAGCATTAGACACATTTTATCATTTATCATAAGCAGATAATGGATATGATATATTATAATGGAAATTCTTAAATTTCAAATTAGCTTTATTTATATGTATATAATTTATATTGTTTATAGCAGATTATCAGTGTGTTTCACTCTGTCTGAACAACCCACCTGGTTAATATGAAAGCTGAAAGGAACCGGGCAGCCCTTTGTGCCTCCTGTGTGTCCCAGACAATGATGATTTCAAACACAGTCTACCCAGTCAGAGACAGGGAAGATCAGGCGATGACAAGAGACAAAAAACGAGAGGTAGTGGAGGAATGAGAAGAAGAGACAGACATCTCGCTCAAGAACGTTTCTGAAATCTCGTGAGAGGAGACTTGTTGCAGGAAGATAATGTTGGAAATGTGAGTCAGAGTTGGAAAGAGGAGTTTGTATTGTTGGCATAAAGTCTTGCTAGCAGTTCCTCTATGAACACAGCAAACTCTTCACCCTCGTTTCCACCAGTTTCCTGCAACTCACACGAGATTTCAGAGCGAGAATTGTTCTTGAGAGAGACTGTTTCTTGTTAAAAATAATGGGTGTTACTTGTAGGGATCAGTTGTCAAACAACTCGTATAATATTCTGAGAATGTCAGTGGCAAAAATAAGCCCTTTTTTTTGGACTTAATTTTGACAAGCACAATTGCCCCGCTGATTGAAGCCATCTACCGCACAGATTCCAAAACCTTTTGTACCTACAAATCATCTCGACACCAGAATTTGTGAAAATAGGCCCAAATTTAAAAGTACCGAAATGACCTCAAATTACTATATGGTCACAACAATAACATTTGCTTTTGGATGAAGGAGTAGAGTTGGTTTACATCTTAAAAAAACTTATTTTAAAAGAAACTCACTATTTTGCTATGGCCCATCCCTATTAAAATGAACATTTAAGGCATTTCACTGAAGCTCTCATTTGAAGTGGCTTTACAGTGCAACCATACAAGTTATTTACCGAAGCAGCGATATCACAAGTGATGAAGTGCTACTGCGAAAACCTCTTCTGCATCTCTCATGAGCTCTTATTTCTCCTTGGTCCTTTCTCAGTGTCTCTCTCTCTGCATAAGATCTGGATCATCTAATTCCCTGAGATGTAAAACCTAAAGGTCCATGCGAATTGACATTTATTTTGCCAACTTATACTGTACAACTTCCCACTAAAGCATTAGTTAGTTTCAATACTTTACAAATGTGGCTTGCAATACAAAAAAGAAGAGCTTTTCAGACCTCAGTTTAGCTTCAGGCAGTCCAGATTTTAGCAATTTAAATACTTATATAATATTTAATGTAGAATGTTAAAACTGTGTTGTTTAAACAGGAATACCATTACAATAACATTGTCATCTATGTTTTGCCCATGACTAGCTTCCATTTGTAGAGTCATTCTTCACTCATTCAGCCTGTTTTTAGATACATTTACATTTACTTTTTCACAGTTTTACTTTTTCAAACCAGACAGTGGAAAATATATGAATATATAATAGCTATGAAGGCTGTCCAAATAAAATATCATTGTAGGTGTCAGTTGACTGATAGTAAGAATAACATAACAAACACACTGATTTCAAATCAATGGGCATAATGATACAAGATAAAAGTGTATCCAGTTTTATTTTTAAACAGGACAAGAATAACTTTTGTCTGAATGGAGGAAAATCACATCTCATCATCTCCGACTCTGTTCACTGTGTGCGGACCGCACCAGGAAGAAAGTTAAATGGTAGGGCAGCCAAGACAATTAAAATGAAATAACACTGCTTTTATCCTTCAACATTTTTTGCTGTGCCAACTCATTCACTTCTGTCTCTCTCTCAATCTCCATCTCACCTGCTGTGTGTGCTAACCAATGATAATGAAACACCTTCACTGTTGCATAGCAAGCTAGAGACTCACAGCTTGAACCATCTACTGCTGCCCAGTGAGTGTCTC
>JAPMOB010208921.1:4781-34226 GCA_029875015.1 Lepomis gibbosus
CTTCCTGTCTTCAGCAAACCTATAGAAGCACTATTCACCTGTTTAAACACAAGCTGCAGATTTGTTTTAAACCTCTGCAAACCATACATTTGAGTCTCTATGAAACACAAGTAACCACATGTTTACATACAATGAGCCCTGGCTTTTACTATGCTGACTCCACTCAGAAAATTACATGTTTTCTGTGTTTTGCTGAAATTATACACTTACATAAGTATGTTGATTCCAGTAGTATGTTGCTTGAAAGTGTAAAATGTACATACAAAATGTTATCGAAACACATGCAAGAAGTATATAAAGTAAAATCTGACCACACATTTGATGCCAGCTTTGGTTGATTACTGGTGCAGCTCAAGTGGTTACAACAAGTTTCTCAAGCATGCAATTGCTCTAGGACTGATTATCATTTATCAAATGTCAGCAAAATCATATTATGATGATATTATTGTTCCAAAAATTTCTGGTTTAAGTACTACATTAGTCAGAAACGTAGGTTCTGCTACTGATTATAAGTTCAGCTTTCTATGGATGTGCTCATTAGTTCAATTTATCATTTCCTTTTGGTGACCGTTTCCCAACCAGATTTCAATTTGATCAAATGGGATGCAGGACAAGCTGCATCTCCTCATATTACAGTCCTGTAGTTATCCGGTTTTAGGAGAAAGCCTACCTGTTTTTCTGACTTCATTAGATCTTCATACAGAATTTATCTGCCAAACATTCACTGCTAATTATCCATCCAAGGTCATTCTTTACTTTGAAATAGTAGTCTGACAAAACAATCCCAATTAAATGTACACTGAACAGTTTTCACAGAGACCGCAGAGTCCTCATCAGCAGACAGATTTTGCCCAGCTGTTGGGATGAATCTGTTATTACTAAGAGTTTCTGTCAACAAATCCATTCCTATGACACCTGAGCAGAATCTACCAGTTAATGAAGGCCGTGGGACATGGTTGAAAGCTGATGTTTTTCAATGTGTTATTTCCACGCCATCATCATGTTGAAACCAATGCTAATTAAGGGATGAACCTGTTTACTCAAATTAAAACAGTTTTCAGTGAAACGGCTTTCTACTAAAGAAATGGTTGTTTTGAAGGCTGTTGAAAGTGAGGTTTATGGATTACCCAGAGTAACATTGTTTCAAGACACATTGCTGTTGAGTGTTTCTATTTTTGGATCAATGAGCCCTTTAAGGCTGTGGAATATGAATGTAATTCAGAATAGGCTGGTTGCGATTTTCAGTTGAATCTACAACATGTCCTCTTACCTAAACAACAGAATAGGTCGTTTGCCAGTGACTCCCAAAACAACATATAATGAGGACCAGCGACAAGCATACTGCATCTTCATTGTAACAATAAAAAAGTGGTAAATGTTGTAAAATGGTTGCAATTTTGGTTAGGTTTAGACACCACAACTAATTGGTTAGGTTTGGAAAAGATCATGGTTTGTTAAAATATAGTGGATCAACCACTTTTATATTCAATAAGTTTACTCGGTGGACATATTTGACCACAGATATCTTCTTACTAATTAAATTAGGACATTTATTTATTGCTAAATGCCTAATAGAATAAATTAAGAATAATTATGAGCATATGAAAAATATAACAAAGATGAATTCAGATAATGAACGATGACATAAAACTTAAAGGTTTAGCGTGAAATATTTAGGAGGATCGTCTGACAGAAGTGAAATATAATATCCTTAGCTATGTATAAAGACCTTACATAATGAACCGTTTTTATTACCTCAGAATGAGCTATTTCTATCTGCATACACCAAGAGTCCTCTCACATGGAAATCTCCATGTTGCGCCACCATGTTCGTCACTACATTGAATGCGGACGAAAAACAAGCAGAAGAAGCAGTAGTAATAATAGTAATAGTAGTAGTAGTAGTCTGCTTTATTAGAAGTAAGAAGAAAAGTGAAATTTGTAAGACCACTCAACCCTCAACACTAGATGCCATAAAAACCTGTACACTAAACCTTTAGTTAGTGGCAATGTGCTTTGATTATTAAAAGAAATGCTTCCTCCTCTGGCTGCTAACAATAAACATAAATATGTATTTTAATAAGCAGCTTACACAGACAACCTATTTGCCTGTGTTTTGTGGAGAAGTGTCTGGATTTAGTTTATTCATTAGGTTACTGTGCATGTAAACATCACCATTGACAGAGACCTTTATTTTGACTGTAGTTTGATGGCACTCAGTCAAACCTCTGATCTGGAGTTTTGATGTACACTCACCCTCACTCTGTCAGTCTGTCTGGTGGGCTGCACAGTATCAGTCTGTCAGCTCCACTGCACTGTACTGCCAGTGTCCAGCAGCTATAGTCCATCTGTCACCTTCGATCTGCAGCACCTACTGTCTGCATCAATCCTGAGATCCAGCAGCATAACTGAACAAGATGTTCCCTGCTGACAGACTGCTACAAAAACAGTGTGCAGCCTCACTGGAGGATGGACAGAGACTATTTGACTTCATCAGCGGCTGAAGGGGATGGAAAGAGAAAAAGAATGACAGAAGGGCTGCAAAAGAAAACAACCACTAATAAGAGAAATGATAGATAGATACAGACAGAGTGAGACGGAGGTGAAGACAAGAAAGAGACAAATATGAATGGATAGGAAAAATTAGGAAGCAAAGTCAATACTGAGGCTGTGTCAGGAAGCCCAGGGCGAGTAATCAGCGGCAGAATGCCATAAATGAGGGGGGGGGTTCTATACAAATGTGACGCTGACAAGCTGCAGTTCAATTAGATGAAGAAATATAACGAGTGCTGTGCTGAGATGTGGGACCTATCAGCGGCTTACAGCTTTGGGGAAGATCAAGCACTTCACCACCTTGGCTGCTTACTTGATGGATCACCTGACACACACATACTCTAGACACACACGCACATACACACTGTAAACTCATCACAGTACATACAAAACTTTTTTTTTTTAATTGTTGTAATTATGAACATTGCTGTGGGATCCATAATCTTCAGGAAACACTGGATGGAGATGGATTCCAAACAGTACAAAATGAAGATACAGTGATTACACACTAGTGATCAGCTCTGACGTCACCTGAATCCACATCATCCACCCACATGGACATTTCTCTCCACCTCTACCGGCCCCTGTAGCTTTCCAGGGGATTTCTTTATTGTGTGCAGTGCTGATGTACCAGTGTTTCCTTTAAAGATCTACTGTGATGATTAGACAGGCTGCTGTCAGTCATTTGAAACATTTCCATGCAATGTCACAGCATATATGAAGCAACGAAACTAAAAACTATAGTTACAAACATGACAGGTCACAAATAAAATGTTTAGCTATTAATCCATGTTTAGACTGTTTAAATACAGATTTAAATAAGTTTTATATCGTCATCAGGTTTGAAGAGTCTACAGCCACACTTGTGGCTCTGTGACACTGTGCTTGAGGTAAATACAAACCTAAGCATGCCAACAATGTTAAAATGCTAATGTTTACTATGATCCTCATCTTAGTTTAGTTGTTAGCAAATTATTGCCTGACTTTGTCAGTCTTGGCGATGGTCAGAAACAAGATGAGAAGATTTAACAGTATTTACTAATATGAGTGAAGATTTTGAGGAAGATTTTCTGCATTCTGAAGACATTTCCTCTCCATTTATAGTGGAAATGTTCTCTTTTACCTTTTCTATTAAAAGAAACAAAACAATTCAGCTGGCAGGTGACAAAGTATAAATATTACAGAACATAATGCAGTAATCAGCTGCTTGTTTTTTTAGCTTAAATTACCTTTTTGGACAATGCACAATTGTTCCTTCTATGTTTAAATTGCATTGTGTGTTTTCTTAATGTGCAAACAAACCGTTCTCAAAGCATTTTTATATTTTAGTTAACTCTTCTTGGTGCCAGCCATTTTTCAGAACATTTTTAACAAATGCTTTCAAAAAGTGATGGGGACAATATCAGCCATTTCAAAATGTGTTGGGGACACGTCACCAGTGTAAATGACACCTATCGGCATTACAGTAAACCACACTTGATGTTTGACCTACCACCAGTAACCACAGGTGTCGCCAAATCAACAGGATTGAAATCTTAAGGATTACATCTTTAAACGTCAATACATTTTTAAGACAATAATTACAAGAAGTGATTCTGTGTGTTATGTAAAACACAGACATATAAAATGAGAAAACATAATAATAAAATATAATTATTCTACAGCCACACTTGCAGTTCTGTGAAGCTGTACTTTGAGCAGTGACAAAGTTAAAGCATGCTAACATCATCTTGAGTTGGAATGAATATCTCTACCAAATTTCATGGCCATTCATCCAATAGATGTTGACATACTTCAGTCTGGACCAAAGTGGTGAAGCGACCAACTAATGCAGGCAGCCCTCCAGCCACACTGCTGAAGTGGTTTTCTTGCACTCATTTAAATTCATACAATAGAAAAGACCCAGGGCTTCAGTGAGTGTTTTGGTTCAACGACCCATAGAGTTGTGTTGATACTAAGTACTGTCTATACCAAGTGCAAACAAATAAATACAAATACAAATTGTAGACCTGGAAACCAAAGTTGTAATAGACAAGCAAAATCACGTCAGATCTTTTTTTTTTAGGTATTAGTAGAATTAGTTATTTAGTCATTTGTTGCTCAGGTAACTGCTAAGTTCAGACTGCAGGCCAAAGTGAAATAAATCTGATATTTTATTGCTCATATGTGACTCACACCTGATCTTTTTATAACAGTGTGAACAGGTCAAGTCACATTGAATCTGATCTTTTCCCATTCTTTGGGTCAGATTGGATCTTTTTAAATGCGACCTCAGTCTAGACACTCGGATCGAAATTCATGCAAATTTGACGTCACTCTAGAAGCTGTTGAGTCCTGCTGTAGACGGAGCTGCAGTGAACAAAAAAGCTCAATTAAACATGTGGCTGTCTTCTTCCTCTACCTCGCTATCACCTGCTCACAAAATCGCGAGCTCTCTTCTAAATCACGGGCATGCTACGTATCGGACACAGTGGAGAGAGAGAGAGAGAGAGAGAGAGAGAGAGAGTATGTTTAACAATATTGTTCTTTGACATTCATGCCAGTTAAGCAAAATTGAATCAAATTGAGTGAGTTGTGGGGCAGATGTGTTGTGCAGCGCCAGAAACTGTAATTAAAAGGACAGAAAGTGAACACTTGTCATAATTCGGGAGAAATGTGACCCGTGAGAGGACAATGAATAACAATCTCTCTCCCATGAAAATCAGGAGGGTTAGTAAGTATGAGCTAACCGGAGCTAACCCATGTGTGGCTCCTTGTTTACTTACGTTATACTTCTGTACATGCGGCTCACTTTCAGGCTGTGGACAGTCTCATGTGGGCCACATTTACGAAATAAACAAAAAAATTGGATCTGAGAAAAAAAATTGGAATTGAACATTTAGGCCTATTGTCTGAACGTGGCCTAAAGTGGTGCAGCCATGCTTTGTCCAGCAGAGTCATTTAACCAAGATCAGGTTGTTCCTTTTCTCTGCAGATTTAGAAAATGTCATCTTTGCTTTTCTCTCTGCCAGAGTTGACTATTGCAGCCACTTCATTCTAGAATCAGCAGGCGAAACAGCAACTTATACAAAACGCTGCAGCCAGGCTTTTACCTGGTACTGAGAGAGACGACCACATCACACCGATCCTTGCTGCCTTTCACTGGTTACCTTTAAGTTTTAGAGTTCATTTTAAGATTTCACTCCTTGTTTTTAAACCCTTAATTGGTTAAGCTCCTGCCTATGTCTGTGACCTGCTGTGAGCTTGAGCGCTGCTTGAGATCCTCTGACAGGGCCCTATTAATGGTTCCAAAATCTTGAGCTGCTACTAAAGGAGGGCCCCTCAGGCAGGCAAACTCAGTGTCCTTTTTTAAATCTTTTTTTTTAAACTCACTTTTGTGTGGCTTTTATGACAACACAAATGATTTAATCTTGTTTTATGTTTTGTATAGTATGATTGTTTTTATTTTAAAGCACTTTGTAACTTTGCTTCGTGCTAGATCAATAAAGTTAGCAATATTATTATTCTAATTATTATTGTATGAGTCCAAAGTATGAGGACAAAAGATTCATAGTGATTTTGATGGACAGGTGAGCATAAATTAATTTTGAACATACGTATATTGGTCTCATAAAAAAAGAAAAGATAATTTAATCATTTTTTGGCTAAAAATTGGCCAGTTAGCCAAATGTGGGGTGGCAATGGTGCAGTGGATAACACCTATACCTTTGGAGACATGCGTTTGATTCCCACTGTGACACATCCACCAGTGTGCCCTAGTTGCATCACAGGCTTTCGACCTCTGACATATATTAAAAAAAACAAAAGAACTTGAAATCAAAGCTAATGACATCAACACAAATACCAGTAATACTGATTAAAATCATTAATATCAGTAAGTTTTAAACACAACAGCAAAAGTCAACAAAACAGCAAAAACTGTACCGGATGTCATAGTAACATTCTCTGTCCAGAGGACTCCATAAATATAAACACTGAAAACAAACTACTTCAAGGCCCAATCTAAAGTCAGTTGAAATCTGGACAGAGACTTGGTTGCATTTTATGTTCTCCCATCTTTCCTGCCACTTCCCAGTGTCTATTGTAAAATAATTCAAAAACGCAAAAGCAAAAAACAATCTTCAGAACAAAAATAAAAGGATTTGGAGGGGCGAGAGATTGGAAACAGAAGAAAGAGAAGGACATGGCTGTGTGCAGAGAGAGAAACCCCACCAAGTTATTCCAACGAGAAAGAGAATAGAATTCCATTTGGGGATTCAACACAGTAATCCCCCTCACTTCATTCACAATCACCACTGTCTCTCCAGCCTGCGGTCCATAGCATGATAGAGCTGCTGTCATTAATTCTGTAGAATGGGGTGAAGATGAGAAAGGCAGCAAGTCACAGTCTTCACAGCTACATATATGGAGCCTGGCCTCTTTTCATCTCTCCCAGACAAAAACACAAAGATAGTATCTACTATGCCTGAAACCCATTTCTCTGTACCATTAGGAGCTGAAATAGGGTCCTTCAGAGGACCTGTGTGCCTGGAATCAAGCACGCATATATGCTACTGAGTGATTCACCTCCATGAGTGGAAAACTGGATACAAAGATTAGGATCAAACTGGTTTTGAGACACTGAATGGGACTGGTATGTTGCATATCCAGTGACACAGACAATACAGGCTTTTAATTCCCTGCATTTTTGTAAGTCAATAAGTGAAAGCATTTCAACCCATTTTTCAGACACTGTAATTAGCCATTCCTGTTCACCAGCTTATCACAGACAAAGCAAATGTTTTTTCTTCCTTAGCTGGAAAAGTGTGTACACTTGGTATAAAACACTTGATGGATGTCTCTTTAGGTACAAGACCCAAAAACTGAGGACCAGACCAAACCAAAGCTTTAGTAAACCATTGCACTGTTCAAAGATGCAACATTAGCCTCCAAGAAGCCAAAAGTAAAAATTTAAATTCCACCCCCCTTTTTGTGAGGAAATAATAACAAATAATCTTTACTCATCTATACATTATGAGGTCATAGATGAAGTTGGTAATAGGACAGTTACCGACCCCCAATAGTAAATAAATGTTTAGCTTTATTTTAATTTCAGGCAGGGTTTCAAGTTATTCTCCACAAATGTTCAAATATCAGGTATTAGTTACCAAAACACTCTAAATTATTATTGAAAAAACAGCTATTTATTTGTTTAAAGCTCTAATTATTGTCTTATTACTACTTTCTGACTTTTGGCTCTGTGATTTTTTGGGGGATTTTATATTCCTACACATTAAAAGGATGTAGTGGTTGTTGCTACTAGGTCTCGGTTAAGCTGGAATTACAGGATCCTCTAGTGGCTTCTATCAATAAAAAAAGTCAGGAGAACAACAGGGAGAAAACACCTGAGAGGTAGTGATTATTGACCAGATCAGCTCCCCTCCAAGTAATGAAATCTGTAGGACGACTGCCAATAATGCTTTGTATTTATATGTTTATTAACATTTTTTTCTTTACAAAAGAGGGTTCAGATGCCCATGAATACAATCTAAAAAACTTCATTCCCTTCTTTTCCCATCCACCCGATACTCTACCCTCCCATTATGATTCTTCTCCACACAGACACACCAATCCAAAGTACGCCAGGTTAAACAGACATACCAATAGGATAACAGAAAAAAGAACAAAAAGAGAAAAAGATCTTAAAAAGGGTAAATAATAGTAATATCATACTGATGAGGTAGCTTTAAGGAATGAAATTATCAGAGTGCAAATCTTCCACAAATGAGATAAAAGGATTCCACGTTAAAGTGAAATTTGCAGATGAGTCACTGACTGTTTAATCTTTTCTAATTTTAGCATCTGCATAATTTCTCGAATCCACAGAGGGAGTGATGGAGGACAGCTCGCCTTTCTTTTAAAAATAATTGAACTAAAATATCACTATTGGCTTTGTTAAGGATTATGTCCTCAGATACCAGCCCAAATATTGTTGTAAAGGCTGTATGTTATATGTGCCTGTCAATGACTTCTGAAAAAATGACATAGATTGCCAGTACTTGTTAAGCTTGGGACATCCCCCAGAACACATGTACAGGTTGCAGGTCGAGTCCAGGTCAGACTTAAACTGTGGCAGTTTAGCTTTTCATCAGTGGAGCTGGTGAACTATTTCAAATTAAATGATAATATGTCTAATACAGATTGAGGAGGAGTGAATTTTATCCAACACTTTCAGCCATATGGGATATGATATCTCAACTTCCATATCCTCCTATTCTGTGAGCGGTGAGTGCACGGGCAGAGTGCACCCAGGTAGATGTGTCTGAATGAAATGATTGGCCGGGCTTCTTACAGTTCAGCGACACAGATCTTTGAGTGTGTGAGATATTGAGTCAGGATGTAAAGAGAATTTCAATAAATATAACACAAATGCTTCTGAAATAAATTGCTGTCCCCAGCTAAAAGTATTGCATTTTTGGATATGAGGTCAAATTCAGTTTTAAGTGAAAGGTGTTCTTAAAGTGCATGTGGAGATGATGATCTTAAAGTCACTAGGATTTTTCCCTCATCAGTTCCTTGAGGTTTTGTGTTTTTGTACATACACATTATCTGAGATTATTTGACCTCTCATGCTTTCATTGATTCCCACACGGTGGAACAAGACTTTCTTGGTATCTGATTTACAGTATGTCTAAAAGAAGATAAATTTGTATCTCCAAAAAGAATACAAACTGTTCATCTGAGAAAAGAAGGTGGTTAAAGGTGCCAGGGGCAGTATTCTGGTTGAGTGCATAGAAATGTAAGTTTGAGGGTTAACAGTGCATGACCAGAAATGACAATTGCCTGGTAGTCGCAGTCCTTAACCAATGGAATCAGCTTGTTGCCTAGAAACACATAGTCAGTGGAAGAAAAATACTTGTGAAAATCTGAGAGAAAGGGAAAACTGTCTGTTCCTTGGGCTGTTCCTGAGACACTATACGTTTTAAGAAATGAATGAATTGCCAGAGCAACCTTGTGCGTTACTGTTGGACCTAAGGTCTAGTCTGGGAATAATAACAATATGAGGTAATAGGAGTTTAGGCAGGGTGGAATAGAAAAAAAAATCATTCCAGATTGGAGTGTACACCAGGATAACTGGTATAATATACAGTCTACCAGTATGGCCCCATTGGGTCTGATTTAGAGTGGGATAGAGAACAACACAATAAGAATTGCAGCCCTCCTTGCTTTAGATTGAAATTTTGAATTAAAATCTGCCCTAACCAAACACTCTGAAAAGTCACCCTGAAAGAAGTATAAAAAGTATGTTGGCAAAAGTCCAAGATATGTAGGGTTAGGGTTGTAGCCCGAGCCTTCCAAGGTGTCTGAATGTCCTTTAAAACAAGAGGAGAGGGTGAACCGGAGACCCTCTATCCCACAGAGCTGCTATCAAATGCTATGTCCTTGAATGCCACCCAAGCAACATTAGCAGTGTCCGGAAAGACAGCAAAAGTCATTCCCCTTGCTTTGATCTGTCTCTGTTCTCTTGCATGGCGAAGGATATCATAATTCAGGAAGACCTGGAAGTTGAGTACGGCTAGATGAAGACTAGGAATGACTATGGCATAAGACTCTGCAATAAGTATTTTGTCTCATTTCTAGTTGCTGGTGTTTGTGTGTCTCTGGTAGAGTATTTTTGCTGCTTTAGCTCAGCCCAGTTAGATTTAAATGTACACAGCTCTGCTCAAGCAGCTTTCTCTTTCTTTTAGCAACTCTCGCTAAATCCCACAGTTGCTTACACTCTATTCAGTTTTGCTACCTACAACAATTTAGCAGCCAGGAATTGCTTCTCCTTTCCCTAACACTTATGCTCTCTCTTGCTCTGTATGCTAAATGTTTAGCTATTCCTCTGCCGCCTTTAGTGATAATCCAACCAGATGTAGCTCCTGTTTGCCATTGCCCGGAAGCCAGAGAGGCTGGATGAAGGAAGCATACCCCTAAGCATAAGCCCACGGTTCACCACCAATCTGTTCACATTTCTAACAGGTTCTCCCACTCAGCAACACACCCGCTGAGAAACCAACTCTGATCATTGGCATCTCTATTCACTAGCAAGGACCACACCACAACAATGTGTGATTTATAGGTACATGCAAATATGGAATGCATGGATTAAGGAGGATGGATTACTGCATATAGAGGAGTAGGATGATGGGGGAAGAAGGATGTCGTCTGATAGGCAGGTCTGAGAGGGTGTACAGAAGATGTCTCGGAAAGCTGTGCCCTGAATGAATAGGAAGGGATGAAGGGATGAAGGGATAAGCGAAGCGGGGATGGGGGAGGGATGAAGGGAATAGAGGAGCAGGGAAAAGAGGAGAGGATGGAGGGAACAGAGGATGAGTGGATGTGTGTAGGGATAAAAGGATGAAGAGAAGGGGAATGGAGGGTGGGTCTGAAACACCAATTTTTGAAAGCAAGTTTTTGCTAAACGTTTTTTGAAAATTAGCTTGCAACAAGAAATTCTATGAGAAAGATTTCTTTGCACAATAAGAAAACATGAAATGCTATTTAAATATAGAAGAAACAGATGTGCCTTGTCCAAAAAAAGTAACTTAGGCTAAAAAAACAAGCTGCTGATCACTGCATTACATTCGATAATATTTTTGATATTCTGATTTGGCACCGGCCACCTAAATTTTGTTTCCTGTCATATAAATAACGACATTTACACAAAAAAAATGTCTCTAGAATGCAGGAAATAAAGAGTTTAATGCTCAAAATCCTATGGGACACTCAGACACCCCGATCAAATATTTCATCAATGATTGGATTATCTTGTCTTGTTCTCGTGACTCCAATATTGTGTCCCCACCACTTTACAACACAAAGTGACACCCTTGTGAAGAATATGTTAGCCTGAATGAATCCACATACCCCAGCCATGATCATACTCACATACTTCAAGGCACCAGCCAAGGAGGTGGAGTTGCAGCTATCTTTGGGTCAAGCCTATTTACCACTTCTAAACCTAAATTAAATTAGAACTCATTGTTCTTAAGTCTTTCACACCCAACCTGGAAAACACTGCAGCCAATTTATTTGTTATGATGTACCATGCTACTGGCGCTTGTAGCATATGTAGCAAGCCAATAGTATTTATTTCACCAATGCTAAACACGCTAACTCTCTTGAGTTTAGATGAAGAGTGTTTGGTGGTGCTCCCGTGGATGGGATATCATATCCGTATTGCCTCCGTCTTTATCGATGGGGAAAAATGTTTAAGGGTTCCCCTTCTTCAGCCATCCTGCACACAGGATGCTGTGTGATGCTGTGTGCACACAGGATGCTGTGTGCAGGATGGCTCACACCAACCGGAGGAGGGGTGATGTTACTCTACGCAGTTTTTGTCTTTGACAAGACAAAAACTGCTCATACAGCAGCAATAGCAAAACGGATTTTTTTTGTGATTTTGAAACCTTGACTTTTTCATACCATGGGATATTTTAAAACAGGTAATCGGCCCATACCTAATACAAAGAAATACTAAAAAAAATAAAAATTTTACAGTTCTGTTTTTAAAATAACTAAATATTTTCCAAAATTAAATAATTCACAAAATAGAAATGTTTGCAAACTGCTTTCCAATAAACAGAACAATAAATAAGAAAAATAAATATACATATTCTCATTAAAATAAGAAATTTGGAATGCCCTTACAAACAAGGACATTTTGGCAGGGTGAAAAATAACAGCTGGTACCTCCTGTCCAGGGTGCTCACTGCTCACCATTTTCTGAACACCATGTCTCTTGGCAAGTCGTGTGTTATGGAGTCAGTGATTTCTTTCTATCTCCGTGAACACTTGTCATATGGTTTAACACTCATAAACACAACTGTATATTTGTGTTTTGTTTTGTTAGGCTTACATGCTGACTTTCAGTTGTCTCTCTCTCTAGAAATTTGTCATGTTTCCGTATGATGTGGCTTGTATGTTTACTTTCTATGCTTTTCACAGTACCACTGTAGGGTTCAATATTGCTAAACCTGAATCTGAAATATCGCCATACAACAGAGAGATTTTGCTTTTTTGGCCCCCAGTTTAACGCTGTCAGCCTGCTCGCTATTGTCCAATTTCCACGTAGTCTCCTGTGTGCACCTCTATGCATGCTCTGCACCCCCGGGTGTACACTTCTGACACTCACGTGACCACACACGCAACACATGCCACTGCCTAAACAGAGACTGATTGGTCATATCTTTAATGAGCAGACTGCAGTGCACACAAAGACTGGAGTGTCACATGCACAGCACAATTTTCTAAAATCTAATTGCAATTGCAACTGCAATTGCAATTAGATTGGTCGTGCAGCCCTAATTCCATCAGCATTTAATTCAATACCATGGCTCTATATAGCAGAGGACTCCTATCCTACCGTAAGTCCCTTCCAATTGACTGTGAATGACACACCACTCTACTGACCCTCTGAAATATAGGACAAATGTTATCCATGACATACAGGCAAACTTGCGAATTAAAGTAAAGTATATATAACCTTCCCTCTTTCCTATAGGCATAGTTGTGATGCCTTGTATTTTATGTGTCTAGTCATTTTCAATAACAAAAACAGCAAGTGAACAGTAATGTGTTTCTTAACATAAGCACAGCATACTGTATATAGACATGTACTCTCAAAAAGGAAAGACAAATACCAAATCACACAAAACATAACCTTTAAATGAGTATGTGGCAGGTTTAGAAGCTATACCACCGTTCCCTGGGAGGGAAGAGAAAAGAGGAAAAGAGTGGCTCTCGCAGCCTTGAAGCCAGCTCTCTTTCCACTGCTGGGAATGCTGCGCTGTGTTCCACATGGCTGCCCTCCGTCACCAAACTGACAGCCACAAAAATGAGTGTTTACTGCTCTCCGGCGGAGCAAGATAAGCCCACAGATGGGCCTCTCCACTCCAACAGGTCGAGAGGAAAACCATCTCGAAGTGACAGAGGGTTGGATGAAGGAGATGAGGGGGGCGGGGTGGAAGAAAGGCACAGGGTACAGAGAGATTTAGAAAGCAACTGGCAACATTTGAACCAGTTCAACACGAAGCAAATTCTTCTGACCGATATATACTGTGTCAGAGCATGTTTTGTATGGAAAGCTTAACATTATCAGCCATGTAGTGCTCCATTTCAATTTTTACTATACACTACTGTCGTGCACTAAGGTCTCACATATCTTTGGATAAAACATGATTATTTACGCTGCACTACACAACTTCAAGAACATAACAGAATGGTATCTCTGAAATAGCTTGTTAGCTACAGAAAGTGTCTTGTGTACAGCAGAATATAGAGACATGTGTAAATGAGCAGCACACATAGACATGCTCACCTTCCACAGTGGTAAGTTACTGAATACAAACAATAATTCCAACGACAAAAAAGAAGGTGGAAATGACATACACAAACATAAAAATATCCAATTTTGGATAAATGCAAATTCCAACGAACAAATGTGACTCATTTCACTTGTGAAAAATGGACACAGGTGATTTTCAGATGTATGTGTGTGTGTGTGTGTGGGTGGGTGTGGGTGTGCGCGCATGAGTGTATATGTGTGTGCATATATACAAAATGTAGGTCATTTTAAGCTTGAGAACACTAACAAATGCTGTCATTTTTTTGGGAGGACTATGTTTTGTCTGAGGTGATTTGAGGACATTCGCATAAAGTTAAACTTGACTCAGCTCCCCGTTGTTGCACTGCTTGGTTGTGTTTGACATATCAGAGACTAACATGTCTGTTTATGTAGCAGCTTTTTATTGGAAATGACTGGAATGGCTGTTTGTAGCTGCAAGTCTAAATGTGTTGTGTCAGGCTGTGAATCCTCAGATCTCAGAAATGAACCTGGTTAATAAAATAATGACTAATAGGAATAATTACCTGAACTATAAATATAAGATCCAGGCTTCAATCACATGAGGGGATTCACGACCACCCCCTAATAAACGCCACAGCAATTAAATACGACTCTGCCCCATTTCACACTGAACAATTTCTTAATCAAGATATGTGCCCTTCATGTGGATTAGAAATATGCTTAGTTAAAAATAGATGAGCAGGAATGGGACCTGTTGTGACCACTTCAGCTTTAACCTCAAGCCATCAAAACACAGAAGGGAAGGGAGGCCGGGTTACGCTCAGATATGCTTGTAGCTGTTTGAGGAATCAGACAGCATGACAAGTGTGAAATGTGAGTGAAGCCAGTGGAGTGGAACAGAAAGACTGTAAACATCCTGTGTCTCAGAGAGAGGAGGGAGTCCAGATGAAACACTGGCGCTGTAAAGACCTTTGAACTTAAGACAGAAAGGGCTACTGGTGACACTCTGTGGGAAAATCACCCATATGCTGGTGTCTTACAAGGTCCCAGTCTTGTTTCACTAGCCACATTTGAAGCGATCCTTGATTTCCCAAGTGTAATTTTTAATCACTGAAGTGTAAGAGAAGGATAGCCGCAGGGATTTATCACAGAACAAACAAACAAAGAAGCTGGTAGTAGGGGTGAATTGAGCTATTATTTCTAAAAGTAAAACATTGGAGGATTTTGTTTAGAATTGGAATGAAAAGAGGATCTCAGTCTGCCATGATTAAAATACTCCCCCACTGCAATCTGCATATCAGTGCAGTGACCAGAATAATTCAAATATTTGAATTAGGTGCAAAGAGTCAGCTGCAAGCGGAAATTCCTTTTGAATTACCAGGAGCAGAGAAGGGAAAGAGGGAGGCTTCGTTTGCCTTTTGTTTAAGAGGAACCTGTCGGTGGCAGAATCAAGTGTGTAGCTTCCTGTCTGGCTTATCAGAAGCAGCACTACCTGACGATTTCCCCAACACATGGGAGATAACTGACAGCAGACAACTGCTGATTCAGTCGGAGATGGGCATGCAATCTTGTCCCCTTGAGTCCCTCATCTCACTGCACAGGCAGCCACACTGGGTGAAGATAACAAGAAAGCAGAGCCAGGGAACCATGTTGTGGTCTGTGTGGATACATTTCTCTCAACAGTTGTATGCTGTTTTAATCACACAGTGAAGACAGTGAAGAAGTATAGTTGAAACAAAAGCCTGTATGACTAAAGGGAGATAGAGAATAGATGCCGTCACATGTGCACCAGCACTGACAAATACACCAGTCAAAATAGAAGGCAACATCTGCAGCAATGAGGAGCTACTGCCTGTGCTGTTTAGTACAATTAAAACATGAACATCTTTCTGCTATCATCTCAGAATGGTGGTTGTACTTGAATGCTGTATTTTACCATGCTGTGGAATGTCTACGTAGGATTTAAGAGATGTAGAACATCTTTATGAGCAGCTGGCGTTGAAGTTTGATTTGTTATTTGTTTTATTTAAAAATTGTATAAACTTTTATAATTGATTTGGTCAAAATAATAGGTATTTGATATTTTGAATATGTATGTAAGATTTTGAGGCTAAATTAAGTTTCACAGATCACAGTAAATGGAAAATATTTCTGTCATTTAATTGATAATAAAAACCTTTCTATAATTTTCCTCCAGGTTTCCTCCACTGTCCTCTTTCTGTGGTCCATTAAAGATAGGATATGCACACATTTTTCACTCAAGTTAAAACATCTTAACCTCAAGTCTTTTCATTGACTTCATATGCATTTGAGCTTTATCAGAAATCTGCTTTACATTTCGTCTGAACTCATGTTAAAAAAAAAGTAAATTAGCGTAAGTGTCAAGTGGTCATGGGCTGCTGAGTTTGAGTTTGCTGCCCCTGTTTCTCAAAAGGTTAAATCTGTATTTAGGAACTGAAACTTAAATGTTAGACCACCACAATGTGAACATTTCTTTTTAATTTCAACTAGTAAATATATCTGCAAATAACTATGTCAGTCCTTACATTGGTGACTGACGTCTTGTGTGTTGCTTGGTTTGCCTTCTAGCTGTAGTGTATGCTGCCTTCACTGGCTGCTGCCACACTAATACCACATTAGAATCAATGAAATAGAAATTCACTTTTACTGGCTAAGACAAGTTAAACTGTTTCCTATCAGAAATACTGGAGATCCACTTTACTTCAAGCCATTTAAAGCAACTAAGCAATTCTCAAAATGATGCCAGTTCTGTTCTGTATACTGACAGACACACACAGTTTGAGGGTGCTCTGAAGTTAAGGGCAAAGAAAAGAGTGAGAGGCCAGGATAAAAGCAAGAGTAGATATTTCGAATATTCAAGTTAATTTTAGTATTCCCTTTTATCGTTTAACACCCTTCGCTGTTATTGTAACTGGTCTGTACTCCCTTTGGCTCAAACAAACTATGAGCAGACATTTCACACAACATAACAATGCAGTGCTTCAACTGCAATGACAACGTCCTTAATTCATGCCAGCAAACTTTTGGGTCTAGCTCAAGAAAGCAAACACAATTACCAAATCAATTACGTTCCACTGATTACTCTTGATTTATAATTACAGAGCTCGAGGCCTGTTTTGCTTTTTAACATTAATTTAATAAGCTTGTTTGTGCACAGCGCTGGCTTGCAGCAGCAGATTGGTGGTTGGAAGGCTGTGCAAGTGCAGGTCCTCCGCCTCTGTTTCCTGTTTGATAGCCTGCTAAGCAAAGTCACAAAGATGGACAGGCAATGTGAGGTCCAAATCTCTTGGGATTAGCAGCACTTTAAATGACTAAGCACGCAACAAAACAACATATTTTGCTCAAGAAAAGTGACATTGATGAGCAACTTTATGCACACACTTGGATAAAAAAAAACACTCGATCTTAGTAGTAGAGTACCAGCAGCTTGTGAACAGTAACGGTCTGCAAGAAAGCAGCAGTATGCAAGAAAAAGTCCCAGTATGCGAAAAGAGTAAAAGCTTCTTGTCAAAGCAATATAAAAACGCACACAATGAACGCGACTGTAGAAAGCAGAAGCCAAATCCCAGACATTTTGGGCGAATCAGATATCCAGGTCGGACGCAGTTTTTAGCTCCCAAAAAGAGTGTCCGGGTAAAAGAGGACATATGGTCAGCCTACAGTAATCACATGATATTCTGACTAATCATTAGGCCCTGCAGTGGGAAGCAGGCTGTGCTGTCATAATTCTACTGACCTAACTTACCTTTTACTTACGTCAGGGCTAGATGCTCTTAAGCCTGAGAACCCCCGGTATCGGGGGCAGCTAGCATCTCTCACAACATATTCATGCTTCACACCCACTTAACAAGATGAAGTTAGTTAAAAGCTCATGCTAACCACTGACAGGCATGCTCCGTGTTCAGACAGGGAACGACTTTGCTCAGTCAGTTGCTGAGCTTGTGTTTCCTCCCCCAGAAAAATTGGAGCATTGAACACTTAATTTCCTGCATTCTGGAGACCTTTTCTGCTCCAATTTATTGTGGAAATGTCGTTATTTATATAAGGAAAAAATTCAGCGGCCAGGTGACACCTCATAAATATAAAATCAGCTAATCAGCAGTAATCGGCTGCAATACTTATACACATTGGTGTCTTCTATATTTAAACTACATGGCATTTTTCTTGTTGTGTAAATAAAAGTACTCAAATCATTTTCATTATCTAACATTTCTTGGTGCAATTTTTACAAATGCTTTCAAAAAGTGATGAAATCGAAATTAGCCACTTCAAAATGTGGTGGGGACATGTCCCCAGCGTCCCCAGTGTAAATAACACCTATGTTTACAACTATGAACAGTGTCTTTGCTGTTTTTGTAGTCAACAGTTGTGTCTGGTTGCGTAACACCACTAGTGTTTACTACTCCAATTTCTGGTTTCCGTGCTGGATTCACTCAAACTGGGTAGCTTTCATTTGCATTAAATAGTGGAGGAACTGCAGTAGACATTACCACATCATTCCATTTATGTCTTGTGGCTGACTGATAGTACTGACACCAATGAACTTTTACCAAATCTTTTAACACATCACTGTTTGGCCCGCCACTGTATCACCATTCATCTGCCTGTATAGCATTGGGGCTCTTGGTCAATATTCAGATTTGTGTTATTATAGCATGGCTACATTGAAATAAATAGTGCTTTGAAGTGTAACTGCCAGTAAAACAGTCTACATGTAAACAGTAAACATAATCAAAACATGGACACCATATATACAATATACAAGTACATCTTTATAAATTGTATCATTCATTTTGTAACTTAGAGTTGTTTTATCAAATGAATAGTTACAGTTGTAGTCAAGGACCTGTTATAAAAATCTATTCAAGTAAATGTAAAATGTAGTTCATTTAAAATTTACTCAAATAGAATTTTACACATTTCATACTTATTTTGTTAAATCGCAGTCTTTTGTGTTTTGATAAGGGCACAAAGCCATATCATACTTGAGATTTTAGATGTTTTGCCAAAGCAATAGTGCAAAACATTGTTAGAGACCTTTTATATTATGATGACAAGTTTTGAGAATTTTTTTATGGCAGGCCGCACTCGCCTGGAAAATGGGAAACACCGGACAGTACATGCAGTCATATTCATATTTCCACAGGTGGTAATTTTAATGGAACATCAAAACTATTTTTTTTATTAACATAGGCCTAAGTGTATTTAATTAGTTATCAGCAGCTTGCTATTCCCAACCATTTGCAATGTCATGCACCAATGTCTTTTTGGCTAATTTGAGCAAAGCCTCCTACCGAACTTTGAAGACTTCTTTTACCAACTACCTGTGGTACAAGCAGGGTGCGAACTACAGAGGAGTCGGGGCTCCTCTAAATAAGACATGACATGCTATTTTGCCATTAATTTCTGTTTTTCTGTATCATCATTCATCCTCTGTAAAATCAGGAGCAGGCTTCAATCTAGCCAGAGGGAACAATCACTGAAGTCTGACGTTCCTGATTTTACTGTAGCTGGGACTCTCAGCAGCCACTGTCAGTCCTGTCTTTGAGGCACACGCATGCAAACATTTATTTTTTATAAGTACAATATGTGATTTAATTTGTAGCAAAAGCCAATACTTCAAACAAAACATTTGACAAGTAAAATTAAAAAAACATGTTATAAAACAACTTGGAGACCAATAATACTACTTTTCCAGTCCTTTATTATAGTTCTGTAGATGCTCCTGTCTCTTTAAGCCCCCCTCCTCCAAGCACACAGTCTTCTGATTGGACAAGACCTGAAGCATGTTACCAGCATGTTGCCATTATTTTGGCAGCACATGACCATATATGGAACACCGGCTCTGTATTACATAGAACGGAGCCCTTCAGAGCATTCAGAACAGGAGGAAACATGAGGTTTTTGCTCACAGTGATTTCTTATAAATATTTTAACCTCATTTTTTTCTCAACTTTGGCCATGTTTAACATGAACATCCAACATTATAAAATTGTAGATAAGTCATAAAATGTGGAGTGAGTAATTGTAATTTGTTTCTTTCCACCTATGACAAGGAGTAAGGGAAGACATTTAGTTGCATTATTATCTGCAGGATCCTGGTCATTATACTGATATTTCCTTTGAAATTTAGATTTCCTCCAAGGCAAGGCTGAAATGGTAAAGAGTTTACTTACAACGAATTCCTTATTTATAAGCTTCTGACCAATCAAAGGAAACCTGAGATATGAATATAGGGCTAATCATTAAGGAGATATTCCTGATTCATTTGGGGTATGTTTTTATGCCAGTGGCATAAGTTTGTAATGACAGGCCCCAGTGAAGGTTATTATCACAGGCCCTTGGGCTTCACAATCAGGAAGCACACACACACATACACACACACACACACACTGTGTTCGTATCTTGAAGAGAGCCCTGTATTGGCAATGTGTGTGCCTTCTCATGTAGCCTATAGTTTTAAATTAAGTTAAATAGACTACAGCTGTGTAGTGCACAGAAGCCGTTGCCATGGTTACTCTCAATAGCGCACTTGCTGTTTACTCACGGAGAGCTGTCTTCTTCCACACACTGCATACAACCTAGTCTGCTGAAGCCTCCCTCCTCTGCTTGTTTGCAGGCTGATCAAAAAACTATATGATAGGCCTTCATCTAGTTTTGCAGGGATGCTCTGACATGTGAAAGAAAAATATTTCTGGTGATTCCTGAAAAAACAAAGAAAACTGGACTCTGATGGTAACTTGTTTTAACAAGCTAGATAAAAGGTAATTCCCTGGCAGAGGCAAATAGCTTTGGTTTCATTTGTGATTTGATTAAATTAATGTTTAAGTTGAGGTTTACAAAAATATTTTATTGCTGCTGTGTAAAGGGAATATTGCTGGTAAAAAGCACCTTATTTGCTTAAAGTTCTTGCAAACCACATGTTATTACACTTTTGTGTAGCAGTACATTTAAATTAAAATTGCGCAATGCACTACTTTAGAATTCATTATTCAATTTTGCGCGTAACAATGAACAATGAACAAGAAAATCATGGGATTAATCGCGATTAAAACTTTCAGTCGTTGCTCAGCACTAATTAAAAACCAGATTTGTTATTTCAAAAGTATTCTGTTTCAATTTTGACAAAAGTCATCTCATTGCACTTTTCATAGAAAGCAGATCTAGACCATACTGTTTAATATTGTTTACAGAGACAACAATTCCCAAACAATATATGACTACTGCTTTATGAAGCACAGATTCTATTTCATTCACAGACAACATGCAGCTAATGCAGCTCATATTTTAGGAGAGTCTTTGGTTGTGGTTCAGCATCATGTGGGTTTATATTTGAGCAGAAATGATAGTCTGCTGTTCTGTGTGCAGATCTGACTTGCTGGCAGTTTTGCTCTAGAATACTTGACCCCTAACTACAAAAGCTGTTGTGTGGTATGGGGCACCTGTGAACTGGTGTAATGAATTTGAGTTATCATCATCTACAGACTGCAGACATTACATTAAGCTATAAGCAAGAATTTTGTAAGCAGTGTAAGATTTTAGTTAAATAAGGTTTCCTTATGACCTGGAAAAAAGGTTGACCCACCGATTGCCATTTTATAATTTGTAGCTTGGCTGGCCCATTTGGCTTGATAGTAAATCTATTTCCACTAGTTTTGCCAAATGCCACTAGTTTACAACAACCCTGCTATGAGAAACCTTTCATAAATGATGTCTCTTCATCTGTCTTAACAAGAAAAGAACATGGTTTCGTAAAAAATTTGTGTGTGTAAGATTGCAGTCAATATCCATGGGTGGATACCCTCTCAGTGTTTTCAATTTGCCATGTCTATAACATCACCAGCTAACACCATTACATAAAAATACATAAAAAGTATAAAACTAGGCCAGACGCTGTTAGTTAGGTACTTAAGCATCTAATTCTTTTCATGTCTCTACTGCTGCTTTTTTTATAGTTATTCAATTAGAATGTGAAATGTAAACTATGAAAAATATCATGCTCTTCAATGACAAGGCATAGGAGAAGGACAGAAGTACATTACAAAGTGAACGGAGAAGAAGAGAAGATTAGTTACAGTCTGAATAAATAATTCAGACTGCAGCATTTGCAAAGCAGATTTTTATGAAGCCTCAGACGACAAGGTGACACCTGTGAGGAAAAACAGCTCTGTCACCTTCGTTTATGAAATAAAAGTAGCAGAATATTTTATATCTTTAATCCATATTGACAAAAAATTAAAAGACAGATACAGAGCAAAAAGAAATTTTGTTACACAAAGTCAAAGTGAGGTCACATAAGTGCCAAAATGACTGCAAATATTCATCCTGAAACATTTCTTATAGGATATCTTAAAATGAAAAGACAATCCAGCTCTGTGTGCTGTGATCTAGATTAGACTCTGTTGTAGAGTGGAGCACGCTTCAGATCAAACGGCGAGAGGGGACATGTGAGTTGATAAGCCTATTGATTTGGAGAGATAACTTGACCAAGAGATGACCTACAGCGATGTGAAGAACTTGCATGAAGATCCTGTTGGGATTGTTTGCACTCAAAAAAGACAGCTTTGAGCACAGCACGATGATTAAACAGAAAGAGTCTATGATTTAGAATGTCAGTTCAAGATGAATGGAATAGTTCCAAGAGTTCCCTCATTGGACTGGAAATTTCTGTTAATTATTCATTTCTGTTAATTAACCCAATGATAAAATAATTTGTGTTTTCCTGACATACAATTCTATGCGGAAATAAAGTGCATACATAAGTTGTTAAATGTATGATGTGACTAAACTCAGTTATTTCATGTACAATCAACAAATACTATTAGTCTTGACTTAATATTAAGAAATTCATTTTCTAAACAGTATTCTTTTAGTGCAATCACCAAATGTAATCTTGTGTAGGAAAGTGACGTTTTCACATAAGGGCACATGGGTTAGCATTGTGTCATCCAGGTAGTCATGATAGTGAAAACGTGCCATCAGAGATTTTCAACCTTCTGCAACTGAACATCAAACACACTTTACGAAACAAAGTCCTCTATATGCTAAAGATTTAACAATATTATACTTACTTGCATCAACAGTCGAAGGGCAATAACATGCATGATGAAGCTTGATAGAAAAACACGCTAATCTCTGAAAACAGCCAACCGCATAGCCAGTCCCAGGGAGGATGATCATCTTCCTGTCACATGTGCCAATGTACTTTGGGCAAACTGCAGAACCAGAATGTCACACTCGAGGTGTCAAATGCTTTGACAAATAACATCCATTGCAGTATGCAAACTCACAATGTGTCGTCTTCTGCAGAGCAATAATGTGCACGATAGAGTTCATGCAAATTGAATTTAAGTATTTCATCTGAACAAGTGAACAATTTGGGTTAACTGTGGTGCTGGTGGAAAAGTCAGATGATCATCTGGGGACCATGAATATTTAAAGTGAATTTCATGGCTGTCAGGCCATGAGTTGTTTAGATATCTTGATCTGGACCAACCAGCCAACCAATGTCATCATGTTGGAAACTTTCACTAGCAAGCATTTCAGTGATATGGATGTGTACACATGTTCAACATTCACAAGAGAACCAAATGATTTTCTTGTATTGCAAAAAATACGTAGACCCCCATTGACAGTATGAATTGCATTTTTTTTGCAATTTTTTCTACCAGCTTAGACATGCAAGCAGTGCTTGTTCTTGGTGGGAATTGTTCGCTTTAATATCAGACCTACTCTTTTATGAAAAAGGCTATGAGATAACTGTTGTGATTTGGCGCTATACAAATAAAATTGAATTGAATTGAATAAAACCTTGAGGTACACTACTAAACACTAATGTACTTGCAGATATGATATAATAGAAATGAACTCATACCCATTTAACTGATACCCATGAATGGAGAGTTGCAGAAAGCGAAGACCAACAAGGTTAGCACTGAAGAGGGGAGTAAGGGTTAAACTGTCTGGCTGTAGTGCTGCCTTCCAGGTTCTGTGGAGCATATCTATTTTAGAATAAGGCACACTTACAGCTTTACACACATATATACACACACACCGCACTCACACTGAGGTAATGGAGGCATTACTGTGAGTGATGGACCATGCCGGGCTCCTCCACTCCATCACCTGCCCATCTCAAAGACATCTCAATTTGCTCACCACACCTCAACACTCATAGAGTGAAGAGAAAACAGAAACATACTTGCATAATAAAATATTTCACAATTCTGCTATGTCCAGGAGAGTTTAATGCATGGTGTATGCATTCTGTGCTATGTCATATTTTTGAGCCATCTATTTCTAGGATGTGCTAATCCAGTATCATCTCATTCCCTCAACCGGGCTCAGTGCCATGAGCTGTGCTCGGAGCTTCATTTCTCACCTGAATGGCAGGTTCAGACATCCACACCGTGCTTGGTATTCTGGTTGGGCAGTCACCACACACACTGCTAGCTCATCTAAAGCCTGCATGCATTTCTACTGTAGCTGCCCGACCACATCAGCATAGTGACTTGGCTCCTTGCTCTGCTGTGAGCCCTTAAACACTTTATTTATAGACAAAAAAATCCATCTGTGGTAACACAACAACATATGGATGTGGTGTTAAATTCAAAAAACACCGCAAAATGTGAAACACAAACACAATGAAGAAATATTCAGTTCAAATAACAAGAAGAAATTGTTTTAAAGTGGTCATATTATGCCCATTTTCAGGTTCATAATTTCGTTGGGGGGTTGTACCAGTATGTTTCATTTTCAAAACACACCATATTTTTTGTCATACTGCACATTGCTGCAGGACCTCTTTTCACCCTGTTTGTTGAACGCTCCATTTTAGCTACAGAGTGATGGATCTCACTTCTACAAGATTTTTGTTGGGAGTTGCACATGTGTGGTACCTAGTTAAGGACTAGGTACTGCACATGTGCAGTCAGAAGCAGAGTAGGGCAAGCCAGTAAACACAGCTTCGGTTCAGCTGCATGTGTTCCCGAACCAGCTTAGCAACATAGACTGGAGCCGGAGTTTCAGAGTGGTAAGTTATTAATCTGTAACAAATATATCTTTCTTAAGTAAAGTTTTAACTGAGATCTGTCTCTACATCACAGTGACAACTTTATGTCTATTGACCTCTCCTCCCCACTCTTTGGTAGAGAGAGTGGAAAGGAGCAGCTGGGTTGACATCTCACCACTGTGTCAGTGTTTTTTCCACAGGTGTTTTTTGGAGACGTGCCTGACTAGCCACTGAGCTTATGACACATCGTACCATCTGTTGCAACATGGTAATGGAAGTAAAGGCTGGACCACAATCGAGCTTTTTTCAGGCAGTTCAGAGCAGAGTTAGGGCTTTTTTACTTGCAAATCTATTACATGCACAAAAAAGATCTACAAGACAATAAAAGAAAGAGAAAAGGGCAAAAAAGCATAATATGACCTCCTTAAAAAGAAATGTCATTACAATAAGAGAATAACAAATCATTTAACTAGCGCAGGGGGGACCGATCGTGTGCCATTAAGGGCCTACAGTCTGCAGGTTTTTATTCAAAGACTGTACAGACCAAAGACTGTACCCACTGTTCAACACACCATCAAGCAGAGTAATATAACTCAGCTGCTGAGGGAATCAGCTACAATTAAAGTCTACAATGTTGGCTCTCTGTGGCATATAGTTGGCAACCACTGTTGTGTTTAGTGGGTTAGTTTAGGATGTGGTCTGATTACATACCAAGGATGTAGGTCATGGTGCAAGTAAAATTCAATACAACACTTAGTTAGGGCTAAGTTGAGAGGTGGTGGTGCACAGGCACAAACAAAATGATAAAACTCCTCCTAATGATAATCATACAAAATATTTTAACCCTTTGAGGCCTGAATTTTAAAATAAAAAATAAAATAAAAATTTGTATTTTAATTTGCTTTCAAGCTGTTGTTAAATTAAGTGAAGATTGTTAATTTGTCTATAGAACACAGAAAATATATAAATTCAGGTATGATGTAGGTATGATGCAAATTAGCAGGGCATAAACGTGAAACCAGGGCCTGCTAGGTACGTATCAAATATGCGCCAACAGGCATTGGGGGAATCCATGCACTATCTTGAGTTGCAGTCTGAAATGAAGAGGTGAGACTATCGGCGTCAAGGGATTAAAGATGCCAGAAAGGTGGGGGGAATAACACAATGGTCCCAGCCTCATATGCTCCTTGCTCAGCTTTTTCACAAGTCTTGTCAGGTTGTTTACTGAATCCATGGGATGGGAAATGCGGGTTGGAGGCAGGCCTACAGATACGGGTGAGGTTGAGGTCAGGTACAGGGGAAGGAGTGTGGTTAGGGTTAGGTAGAAAGGTAGGAAGGTGTTTCGGACAGGGTAAGAGTTAGGGTTAGGGGTGGTGATTATGGTGCAAGAGAACAGGTCACAAATATCATAGGATTCCCTTTGGACAAGGAATGTCCACACCAAATTCTATTGGAATCTGGCACAAAGTGGTTGAGATTACACTTCAGGTAAATGAACAACCAATGTCTCGATTCTTAGGTCATGTTACATTAGCAAACAATGACTCCCTATAAACGAGCTACTGCATATCACCAGTGATGGTTGTTTGGTTTCCATTTACTGTGCCCTATCCTGACTCAAAACAGACATCTGTGACTTTTCACTTCATCTGTGACATTTTAGTTCACCAATGGGGGACTTTTCAGTGGTAAACTTCCTTACCCAAGACAGAAAAGCATTACCCATGTTGTTGTCTATTTCTGTGCCTATTCTTTAATGTGTAAAATTGTGGGCAGAAAATAAATAAAAACATCCCCACAGAAAGTGAGAGGCTACGCCTCGCAGAGAGAACATTCATTACAGTTAGGCAGCTACATGTATTTGGTCAAGTTTGGAGTTAATATTTTCCATTATGGATTAAAAAAAGCCAAACTCTAAAATAAGAAATTCAGTCACAGCAGAACATGTGCTTCCACAAATTTAGAATTTCTCCTTGACCCATTGGATCTGAAAATAAGTACATCCGCTCTCCCAAACACCCCAACCCACAGTTTCCTGCACCTTTATAATAATCTCCTCCACCTAATTTCCTGCCAGGGAATTGTATTACTCCTACCTCAATACAGCGTTTAAGATATTTGAGCTCACTTAATACGTTTCAATTTTAGAAAGAGCGGGGTAATGCAAACACAATACTGCAGAATTTACACTTCCTGTGTGGAAAATAATTAACCAACTATGGTCACTATATGATTATAGGCTCTAGGACTGCTTTATACAACTTCAACTAGAATACAACAATGATGCAAAAGAAAATAAAACTGTGAGATAAACAGCTGTTGAGTAAAAAATTGCATAATACATAATGCAGTACTGTATATAAGCACTTACATTAAAAGGGCAGTCACAATGCCTGATGACTGTGCTTAAGAATGTGCTGACATGCTGACATGTCAAAGCATGACAAGTGCATCATACCCTGACCAGGCAGGTATTTCTTATTAATGCAAGAGAGAGGGCCTCAATCTCAATCTCAATCTTTTCACAGCCATACAGGAAACACAGGAGTCCAAACAGGCGTTAAGTAAGGCTGCTGTTTTGTCTCAGTAAACATAAGAGGCTTAATGGGATTTCACGATTATCCTCCAAGGCTAGATACTGCAAATCTCCCACACATCCCTGCGTACAGGTGAAGAATATTAATGAAATCTAGGTCGGTCAAAAGCCAAATACCTTGCTGCAGACGCTGCTGGAGGGCCACATTCTCTGTGGCGACAGAACAGGGAAAGAAAAGGCTTTTTAGCTAAACTTGGACTGATGGAGCTTTGGAAGCTGATAGAAGACATCTAAAACAATTGCAAAACATAAAGTTATTGGATGGGTTCTGCACTTCGGGTTGGGCGGTTTCTAGCTCTTGTCGCACCACTGCGATGTCTGTGCTTTGGGCTTTGGTGAGATGTAGTGCTTTCTCCGCTGTCCCCAACTGTCACTGGGCATTTATATGTAGATATATACAATATCTGATATTATCTGATATTACACACATTATCATCTGCTTACACAGGTTTTGCTGGACCTTCGTTTTTGCCTCTTGTTTCCTACATACCCACCAGTTTGAACTTATGTTATATTCCTCACTTTGTTCTTGTACCCTTTGTTTTGTGACTATTTTTGCGGCGGTGTTAAGTACCAGCAGAAACAGTGCTACGACGGTTTGGTATATCCTGGTTTCCTGACCATGAAATTCCGAAATTCTGATCTACAGAACATATTGTTTTTTGGTGGCAGATGCATGGTGCACAGATGGGAGGAGAAGGTGATGACTTTTAGCAGTAGCTTCTTTTCTGTGCAAAACCCTGCAAGATTATTAATTTCCTCACTAAATAAAGTCTCATCATTCGAGTTCTCTCCTTGTCAGGTTGTGCAGTCATGGCTGTACAGCATGATATGATGTGACCATTTATAATGGGAAATACTGTAGAATTAGACCTGAAATAGCGTCTGATTGACGACCCTCATTGTGCAATTTGTATTGTCGAAATTGTACAAATCTGCAGGCTGTGTGATGCAGTGTGTTCAGGTATTGCCGCTCTTTCCATTTGTTTAGCTATTGTTGTCACTGGGATTGGCTCAGCTGGTTCAGAGCAATGAGATCACTGATGTGATTGGCTAAGAGTGTTAGTTAATCACCATACCTTCCTATTCCACTTCAACCAACCCTTTTGCTCATAGATGAACTAAAATAACAGGTGCAGTTGTTGTTGCATTTGTGTGATTAAAATAGGATCCTTAATCTTGTTTCTAAGCTAAGTAATCTCATCACTGTTTAAATGGAGCAAGTACATTAGTAAGTAGTTGTATTGCTGTTCATATCACTGTCATGTGGTGTTGATTCCAACTGATTTCAGTTGAAACCCCATTAATCTGCTAGGTCTAGTCAGGGGTATAGAGAGTTTCAACCCTGTTTATTCTGTGGATACACTGGTCTGGGACGTGTTACTATGCATTCAGTCCAAATAGGAGGTTGGGCACAACGCGATCACATCCAAAGTCAATGCAAAGATGCAGACAGAGATATAGCTCTGGAGGAGAGACCTGGGAGCAGGACCGGAGATTTTGGACAAATCAACACCTGCAGAGAGACTGGATTCTGCTCTGATAACAGAGCTCAGAGTTCATTTATTTTATTAAGTTAACTTTTCACCTGTAATTTTTGGGATTAAAACATTGATTTATCTTCACTTGCGCATCTCAATCGTGAGACACCATAGTGTCCGTAAGCACCCAGAACTCTGTGACACTACTACATCCATCCATCCATCCATCCAGCTACTGAATGGTGCATTGCATTAAGGTGATTTTACTGGTCAATATTAAAGTTTTATCTACTGATTCGTGTGCAAGGGTTTAAACGTCTCTGTAAAACTCTTTTTATAATCTGCTCCACAACTATTTGTGGCACATTTTAAGTCCCCGTGAATGCCATCCTGAAAATGTGTGCTGTGATCACCATAGTGTAACCATATTCCCTCTTTAAGCATTATATAT
>JAPMOB010208924.1:0-31442 GCA_029875015.1 Lepomis gibbosus
TCCTCGCGAGTAAAAAGAAAAGCTATTAACTCTCTTGTCTTTCTTCCTTGTTTGATATTTTAGGTGTCTAAACCTGACAGTAGTGCTTCCAGGAGCAGGAGTGATTATGCCTCTCGAGCTGCTGAAATGCTTTTGCGCTGGAAGTACTGAGTTCCATTGCCAATAACTTAAAGGTGGCCAGAGAAAGAGAAAAACCGTATGAAGAGACCTTGTCTCGCTGATGGAATTTGTGGAAATGTACATTATCCTGAATTTATCAAGACAAAAAAATAATTTGCATAATGGGAAACTAAAACCAGAGCAGATCAGAAAAACAGCAAGGCCTTCTATGATGAGATTTTTTTTTTTCATAACCAGCTCCGACCCCACAGTACCTGCTCCAGCAGCAGCCCAGCCAGGTCAGGGTTTGTTTCCTTTAGCGCGTGCATCTTCTTGATCAGATCGTGTCTATCGGATTGTAAAAACAAAAGAGTGAGATCTGGATACAAATGTACATAATTTAAAAGTAATAATTCCATCTAGTAAAATATGTACCCCCCCCCCCCTTCCTCACCCTGCATTGATCTCCAGAGTGGGCTGCAGTATCTGAGCTCTCTCCTCAGCGGTGCGAGCAAGCTGCTGGGTGCGGAGGAAGTGGCGTGCAGCACCCATCTCCAGCACTGTGATCATAGCTGGGTGGGTGTCCAGCCGAGGAGTCAGCTGGAGGCCAGATGACAAAAATATTTAATAGGAAATGTAGCTGCCAACACAGACTACTTAACATGAAATAGAAACCCAACTTGATGAAATGTGGCATTAAAAAACAACAACCGCAGAATGTTGATTTTTTTTTGGTCAGAAAAAACATTTGAGGCTGTGAGTTTATGTACGCAGATGTCATTTACAACTAGTAACCATCCAATGAAGCTCAGAATCTTAGAGAGTCTTAATCTTTTTACCTTTATGTTGGTGACTCGGGGGCCCAAAGCATTCTTCATCCAGGACATCAGGTCGTCAGCCTGCTCCTGCGTCAGACGCTCGGAGGCTGCAGAGGACGAAAGGCAACAAACAAGAAGTCAGGACGACGGTAACGACGGCAACAGCTGCCCTGCTACACTGCTCAGCTTTAGCAGGAGGTATGACAGAGGAACGGACCGGGCTTGAGGTCCTCGAATTTCTCCTCCTTGTAGTGATCCACCACGATGTCGGTCTCGACTGAGATCATCTTCTTCTTGTCAAACTCCCGGAGATGGAGCAGGGTCAGCTCGTCGAACTGCTCATAGCAGAACAGCACCTGCACAGGCGGGACAACTGACTATTAAATCTTAATCAAATATGTTCAAATATCTGAACAAAAGCCGACTGATATAGTACATAAGGTACATTATAGTTCGAGGAATACAGACTTTTTTCCCCCTCACGTCGCAAAGGGCCTTCAACATTTTGATTTCTCAGCATACGTCACGTTAGTTTTATCCATTACCGCCCTCTCACCTCCATGTCTTTCTGTTTCATGGCCTCGTAGTAGGGCGAGTGCTCAGCAAGATGGCGGTTGGGGGCGCACAGGTAGTAGATGTTGCGTGTGCCGGCCTTCATGCGGGAGGAGTACTCCATCAGGTTGGTCTGCTGGCCAGCTGGCAGAGCGGAAGACTCAAACCTTAGCAGCTTTGCAATGTCCTCCTGTACAGAAACAGCACAGAGGGTGGCGTCACGTTCAAGATACTGTGGCGACATCAGCCACAAGGTTTCTTATCCAAACCAAAGGTTCAGGACATTTTTTATGAAATCTGTAAACATTTTGTTTGTAATTTTAGAGCTTTTCTTCCCTGAGCAAACTCACCTTGACGTCTTGCTCCTGGGTGGTGACGATGCCCTCCCTCATGAAGAGGCCGTAGTCCTCAAAGAACTTGCTGTACTTCTCTGGCTCCTTCTTGCTCTGGTCCAGCAGGAAGCGGATCACCCTCTGCTGCAAAACGTCACGCAGCTTCCTGCAGCCAGAGGTGATGGTGGCAAAAATAATTCAGTCGATCAATATTGTATAAAAGGTATAATATAATATGAAGTAGAGAACTGAGAAATGCATTGTGAATTTATAAGCAGATGTAGATTTGAGTGGTCCTGTACCTGATGAGGGCGCTCTCCTGCAGCAGCTCTCTGCTCAGATTCAGCGGGATGTCTTCACTGTCCACCACACCTGCGCGGACACACACACACAGCTCAGCACTGACAAACCAGCACTATTTTTTTCCCTTCATTTCATAAAATCATGCATGTAAAAACAGAACAGAGGCGAGCGTGGATGTTCCTGACCTCGGAGGAAGCGCAGCCACTTGGGCAGAATGTCAGTAGCTTTAGTCTGGATCAGGACCTTCCTGCTGTAGAGAGCCACACTGGAGCCCATCTCCCTGCTCACGTCAAACATGCTCGGCTTCTGTTGACAAATAAAGTCTTCTTAATACCGCTGAAATTAATTAGGTGCACTTTTGCGCGGGTTGGCATTGTTTTATGGGTTGTGCAATACAAGTGACAGATCTGGAGCCAAGAAAGGCTGCTGGTTGAATCCCAGATCAGCCGAGTGGGGAAATGTAAGAGACACACATTCCCTTTAAACTGGCTGTTAAAGGTTTCTGGCTCAGCAAAAAACCCAGTTAAAATAAAGTGTCAACTCCAGGTGTGGCTGTGAAAACAAAACACACTACACCAAACCAGAAACACCCAGCACAGAGCTCCTCACCGCGTCAGGGACATAAAAGATGCTTCGGATGTTGAGCGGGGCGTCGGCGCGGTAGTGCAGCGTGTAGCGGGGCTTGTCATATGACTGGGCGACGTAACGGTAGAACTCCTCGTGCTGCCAGTCACTAATCTCCTTGGGTTCCATCATCCACAAGGCCTGATGGGAGACAGGGGCCAGAAAACAATAAAGACAAAAAAATCCCAAATAGCGGTGTACAAATCTAGATTTATCCTTCAACTCAGACTGCATGTTTGATTAAAAAAACATTTAACAATGCAACGCTGTGGTTGCTGAGATGACACCCCCTCTTTTTTTCACCACAGTGTCGTTGCTTGTATTTTGTGGCCATGCAGAATGTGTTTTGTGTTATAAACAACGTTCCGCTGTATTTAAACCGCATATATCACTCTGTCTCACCTGCAGAGTGTTGAGCCTTCGTCCGTTCAGGAAGATGGGGAAGCTGACAAAGTTGCTGTACTTTGTGACAACCTCTGAAAGAGAACACAACAACTTGTAAATCATATGGAGTGGTGCACTAACTTATTTCACTGACGCGGCTCCGGGCGCCTGTACCTTTAACTCGGTCCTCAGAGGAAAACTCCTTACAGTCATCTTTGAGGTGCAGCACGATCTTTGTTCCCCGTTGAACACCGGTGGCTTCGGCGATCTCAAAAACTCCAGAGCTAAGGGAGACAATGACAGAGAATGTCTGAATATCACATTTGGTTGCATGCGTTACACAGACACATGCGTACACTCTGTTCTGCTGTAGGTCAGAAGCACACTGAGGAAATAAAAGGCTCTCATCCTGCACTCTCACCCGTCTGAGGACCACTTGTATCCGGGTACGCCGGGCTCAGCCGACTGGGAGTAGACATCAACGCGGTCGGCCACCATGAAGGCAGAGTAGAATCCCACCCCGAACTGACCGATGATGGTGCTGCTGGCCTCCGCCTGGTTCTGCAGTGCATCCAAAAATGCCTGTAGCATGGAGAGGTGATCATCATTTAGACAGAATGACTGATCAAAAAGTGTGACCTTTAAAGATACGCTGGATTAAGTGGACTGTTTTTGCACAGTGACACAGTAGTTGAGTCTGTGGAAGAACATCTACAACAGTCACCTTGGAACCGGAGCGAGCGATAGTCCCCAGGTTGGCCACCAGCTCCTCTTGGTTCATCCCCACTCCTGTGTCCTGTTAAGAGTTTAGAGAATCCCAGTCGTCAAAAAAAGAGAAGTGTTGTATGATATTTATCCACCAGGTGGCAATCTATCTCAAGAACAGGCCACCAGAAGCCTCTCCAGTGCAGTTACTGGTTCTTTTTTGAGCTTCTACTGTGTTTTACAAACTGGGACAATTTAGAAATGTGTCATTTAAAAGGTTACAGTGGGGCCAGCCATGTGATCATAACGCACCGTGTGGTAGGAGCAAAGGCTGACACTTTATATGTTGCTCCTGAGCTGCCAAAATGGCTATAATGTACATTTAACCAAAAAACAACGCAGGGCTGAAAGACCAAAAATAATAACAACAGTCAACCCTAATCCACACAGACTGCACATCTTCCACAGTCATGGATATACCTGAATAGTGAAGGTTCCCTTGACACTATCGGTCTGCAGGTGGATCTCCATCTGAGCCGTTTCACCACCTGACGTAATCAGTTTGTGGCGCAGTTTTTCCAGAGCGTCACTTCCGTTGGAGATCAGCTCCCTGATGAACACCTGGTGGGACGTGGACAAGCCAACGAATCAGACGTAAAAGCTGAAATGTCAGTTTAAGTTTTAGATTCTTTCTTTCACACACACTCATCCATTTTTACCTCTTTCTCGGAGTACAAGGACCTGGCAACGATGTCCAGCAGTTTTTTAGTCTCTGCCTGGAATTCATGTTTGGAGAAGCTACCTGCGTAGATCAAGGGCAGAACACCACTCAGGGGATCTTAAAACTAACAAATGATCAGCTAAGTGCGGTAACGTTCAAGGAGAATTATGTCTGCAGCTGTTACGGCACCTTGTACAGACTCTGTATCACTGATGATGGTGTGCAGAGGTTCTGCCTCAGGCTCCTTTTCCGGCTCTTTCTCGGCCTCCTGGGTGCTGTAGTAAGACTGCTGGCTGAAGCCGAGGCAGGCGCGCTGAGAGCTCCACACTCCGGGCCGACTGCTCCACCTCTGCTGCTGTCCAATCTGCAAGTCTAATAAAAAAGTGTGGTCAAGTCAGCTGGTGAGGCTGCTTCACAAAGAAAGCTGTGGCACTGACATTTTTATCTTTTTGGATGCCTTCCTAGGACATTTATCTTACAAACAGCATATAGTAAAGGAGAAACCTCTAAGATCACCTGATTAATCACACGCATGTTAAGAAACACACTAACAAGTGAAGACGAAACAATGCATGGAAAGAGTTTGCAAACAAAATCATTGCCAGAACTCAAATTTAAACTCAAATATCTTGGGGCGTTACAAGCACTAAGTTTAGATGACCACCGACCTGCAAACTTGTGATTGGTATGCAAAATCGACTGTGATATATGTATGGAGGAATTGTGCTAATTATCATCATCATCATTATTATTATTATTGTGTGTCACTACTGTTTTTACTGCTTTTAACCAGTATGTTGCAGTATTTAAGCTGCGTGCCCTGTTTTACTTTCACTTTGTTTTTCACACTGTCCCTTCTCTCAAATAAGCTCAACTTTTCTTGTGATTTTCACCAGAAAGAAATACAGAGCAAGAGTGTTGCTAAACGCTCTAATTATCTTAGCAAATATCTTAATCACCTTTGCAATATATACAGTCTATAAATCTTTATTTGCACATGTAAATCTAATGTATAGATTTTGCTTATCACGGCACAAACTGCCATATTGCAGCACATGTTCATTATTCTTCCTCTATATATTTTTATATTTTGAGAGTTTATATATTTATATAAATACAAATCTTTAAACTCTGACTGCTATAACTTCCTCTTAGCTTCTACTTCAGAATACATGTCTGCACACAGCAAGACACTGGAGTCCTGTTACAAAAGGCTTCAGGGCCAGTTTGCTAATAAAAGTTATTACATGAACCCATAACTCTCTCAGCATGCGTGTGATCATGAGTAATGGTTACAGAGAGGACATACATTCATCTCTTTTGGGATATAAAATGAAAAATAAAATCACACTGAAAACCAGTTCAGTCCACAGACTCTGCGGGTCAGTCTGATGTAATGATGTAATAACTGAGTCTGATAAGAAACCCGACGGTTTAAATTCACCTGTAGCTGTCGTGTAGTTTCTGAGTGAAGCTGTCTGCTCGTGTTATTAAACTGCACGCTAGTAAATGAAACATTTGGCCGCAGCGGACTTTGCATTTGACTTGATGATCTTGTGGCTGTCTACTAGCCGGCTAGGCTAACTCAGGCCGGCCAACAAACACAGCTTACCTCCAGCGAAGGAGCGCGAAACAGTTCGGCTGCTCAGCCCTCGTGCACATGACATTAGCCGCGAGTTAACCCTCTGAGAGGAACCGAGGGCGAACCGAGCCAGCGCGAGACAACGGGACATAATGACAGAGGTGGTTAAGACTACAAGACGGGTCGACCGACCAAGGGACACACGCTGAACGACGGCGGTACAGGCAGGACCCGCGACTGCGCTTTGTGATGACGTAGGCAGGGCGTCCATTAACCTGCCTAAGAAGCGGAAATTATTTTACTCGTGGTGTAAAATTAACATGTCAGCGAAAGGTTTAATTTCGCTATGTATTAAAACCTCCTCACGAATCCCATCGGTACCAGTCCATACATAACCTGTTTATTTGTTAGCCTCCTACGATTAGAAATGGATTAATTTCAGCTTTTAATTTGCTCTTCAAGGTCAAACAGGCCTAAATACAATATAAAAATCAAATAAAAATATTTAAAATGATGTAAATACGCTTGTCATGTTGATGCTGACTAGATTTGAATCGATTATTTGATTAACTGATTAGTTGATGTTGTCTTTTGTAATATTTGATTAATTGGAGTCATTTTTCAAGCAAAAAATGTGACAGTCGATGATTCCAGCTTCTTAAATGTGAGAAGTTGAAGTCCTTGCCTTACAATATAGTACACATTATCAAAAAGGGTTTTATACTGGCTGACAAATACAGCAAAAAGAGGACATTATCTCGGGCTTATCCTATCTTGAGAAAGTGTGATGGAAATATGCTCTAGGGTTTATTACACTAAATAATTAATCTAACAATTGAGAAAATACTTTGTTGCAATCCACATGCTGACCACAACAAAGTTCTGTCCAAACAAGAAAATTAGAAGTTGAGTCTGTGGCACACAGGTTTATTTAACAATATGGTATATAAGTACGAAATGAGCCATTTGAACCAGTTTGTACAGTGATTTCATTCTTATTTTCTGCATATTTACAGTACTGCCTAGCTGCATGATTTACATTAGAGAACAGTTCATCATCAATTCAAGTTTAATGCAAGAGAGAAAACGATGCACAAAACTCTCTGAACACAAATCAGCAGTCAAACAAGTTAATTTCCCACCACAGGCAAAAGAGGTTCAGGACTTAATGAGAATTTCTTTAGACTGAGGGGGAGACCAAGCAATTTTTTAAACATCTGCGAGACAATTTCTGGGCCCAAGCCAGTAAAAAGAACATTCCGGCACCTGTGAACATTAACAAGCTTCAATGTAGGTTTCTCTTACACCTGCCTTTTGTGTTTGGGTGTGTGCAAGAGTTCCTAGATCTGTACAAATACATTAATCTCCCATAGACTCTGCAAACAGGAAAGAAATTAAGGCTTTCCCAAAGGCAGTCCTTTTGAAAAATGGCATTAGAATAAATTAGCCAGGAACAGAGACACTGAGCAAGAGGTGAAACCTGGCAAAAATTCCCAGACAAATAATTTTACAGTCTTCTCAACACAAATACGATATTAATTTGCAAAGGTACAAAATAAAAAAAAGGAATAATAAAATGAAATATTTTTTTGTTTTGAGAAGTTTTGTTAAAAAAGTCAATACCAGAGCATAAACAACTGAAAAACAAAATAAAACACAAAGACCAGGGCAAATTCTGCATGGCTGGTCTGAACCAAAAAATATATTCTTTGTGTCTTTGTCTTCTTTTCAACAGCAACTATTAAATCACTCTCTGTTGGAAGAAAAAGCAGTCCCTTGGTTTACGGAAAAGTTCACAGTCTATAGGCCTCATGACGCATTTGTCTGTATTTCTTTTCGCTTTTTACACCAGCAAGTACAAAAATGTCTCAGCTGAAAACAGAACAAGGCCTTTCTTCTGTCACAAAATGCTACAATCCTTCAACAAATTTCTCCAGCGTGTCTCCCGTTGTGTCACCCACAATACCACCCATGTCATTACTCAAACCGCCTCTGTTTGGTGTGTTAAGCTGTGGAAGCATGGCGCTCTGCTCCGGTGTTCCCATGTGTCCCTGCTCCATGGAGCCTGACATTGGGCCTCCAAGGCTGGGGTGGGGAGAGCTGGAGTGGAGGGCGCCGTGCTGGGGTGAGGGCTGGGGCTGTATGCGTGGAGAGGGACTGGAATGCGGGGGCTGCTGCGAAGGCGGACGGGGCGATTGCACTGGGGCCGGGGAGCGTACTTGGTTTCCGAGGGTGTTTGCCATTGTCTGGCCAGGTAAATGAGCTCCTCCCTGGGCTTGGCTTTGGAGCATGTGGGGTTGTGGACTCATCGAATTAGCCTGCGCTGGAGAGCCCATCTGTTGCTTTAACATTTGCTGCTGCTGCTGCTGCAGCATGCGTTGCTGGATGATGTTCTGGGGCCCATCCATGCCCATGCCAGGTTGGCCCATTTGGGATGTAGGAGGGAGCTGTCCCATGCCCCCCCCACCTCCCTGCATAGCCATTTGCTGCTGCATTCGGAGCTGGGAGTAGCTTGCTGGCCCCGGCTGCTGCTGGGGGAACTGCCCATGGCCCTGAGGAATGCCTCCCTGCTGCTGCTGCTGCTGCTGCTGCTGCTGCTGCGCCTGCTGCTGCATCTGCTGCATCCTGAGCAGCTGCTGTCTGCGGTACAGTTGGGGATTCCCATTTTGTGCAGCATTCATCATCTGGCCTTGGGGGCCCATGTTTGCCATGCCCTGGGGCCCTGCCTGCTGAGGAGGCTGCTGCTGAGGTGCCATCCCTGGCCTCTGCAACTGGTTTGCCATGGCTGCCATTGCCTGCATTCCTGCCGGGGACCCCACCATAGCCTGAGGGTTCTGCTGCTGCCCCTGCTGCTGTTGCTGTGGCTGGTTGGCCTGGTACTTGGCGGTCCTCTGTTTTATGAAGGCAGCCATAAGGTGGGGGTTAGACTTGAGGATGTTGAGGACTTGTTGTTGCTGCTGGGGGGAGCTGGGAGATTTGAGGGTACGCAGCAAGTCCTGCAGGGCACTTGGAGCAATGTTACCAGGTATCCCCCGTGGCATGTTTTGCTGCTGCGGTGTCATGCCCTGCTGTGAGGGCCCCTGGGGAGGCATCACCCCAGGCATTTGGAGACCCTGTTGCTGGGGCATCATGGGCCTCTGCATGAGCTGGGCCTGCTGGGGCATGGGGGTTCCCTGAGCCTGCTGAGGGGCCATGGGGCCTTGTTGAGGAGGGACCTGCGGCTGATGACCCTGGGGATTCTGCATGGGATTCTGCATGGGATTCTGCATTGGATTCTGCATGGGGTTCTGCATTGGGTTCTGCATGCCTGGACCCCACTGGCCCTGCTGCATAGCCTGCATCACCTGGGGCCCCCGTGGCCCCTGTATCATCTGCATCTGGCCCTGCATCGGCCCCATCATTCGTGGGTGGTTCATGGGCATCCCATTCCTGGTATAATTCTGCTGCTGCTGCTGCTGCTGTTGTTGCTGCTGCTGTTGCTGCTGCTGCTGCTGCTGCTGCTGCTGCTTCGCCTTGGCAACCATCTCGATCTGTCTGGCCACTTTCAGGGCTGCTAGCAGTGGCTGCTGCTGCTGCTGCTGTTGCTGCTGCTGCTGCTGTTGTTGCTGTTGCTGAGGCTGAGGCTGCTGTTGGTGTGGCATGTTCGGCAGAGGTGACTGCTGCTGATGCAGAGGGGATGACTGAGGCCCTGGTTTGCCTTGCGGCACTGGTGTTGGGGGCTGGCTGGTGCGGCCATTGTTGGGAAAGCCTTGAGTAATGTTGCCAGGGTTTGGTGGCTGCTGCTGTTGTTGGGGCTGGTTGGGCATGGGCTGGGGGGTTTGGGGTGTGTTAGGCTGCTGCACAGAACTGGGGGTGTCTGGGGCAGCTGAGGTAGGTGGAGATGGCATGGGCATACCCCTTCCTGCCATGGTGGCCATTCTGCGGCGCATCATTTGAGCCTGCTGGAGCCGATGCTGCAGCTGCTGCTGACGGAGTTTGTGCTTGATGTTGAGACAGAATGGAACAGGACACTTGTTCTCCTGACAGTGCTTGGCGTGATAACAGCATAAAGCGATGAGCTGCTTGCACACAGGGCAGCCACCATTGGTCTTGCGCTTGCAGCCCTTGGTGTGTTGAACCACCCTCTTCATCTTCTGGCATGAAGGCAAAGAGCAGTTGGCATTGCGACACTGGCAGGCATGGACCAGTGACTGGATGCAGCGCTGGATGCTGAGACGTCGACTCTCCTGAGGGCTCTTGGAGGCCTCTCCACCCTGACCGTTGCTGTCGTCGTCCAAACCCAGGCCCCACTTGACCATCTGGTGCTCATGGCCCTTAATGTTGTAGCAGTTAATGCATAGGTCGTAGTCCTGATAACAGATACGGAAAACCACATTAGGGATCAGTCAAGATTTAAATAAAAATCAAAACTGATACAGATATAAATTTCAGAACACATTTGTATAAGTGACACTATTCCCTACCTCGCAGACGGTGCAGTGCCAACGTGTCTCCACGTGGTGCTTGCACTCATTGCAGGTGTACACAAAGCGGTCCTGGCCCTGGTTGTGCAGCTCTACCAACATACACATCGTGCTCCATTTACACCTTCTCAGGGAGCTGAACTCCCAGTGCTTGTCCCTGGCCAAAGTCAGAAAGGCATCACGGCCATCCATCAGGTCACAGGTCAACAATGGGTCGGGGTCCATGATGGGTGGCAGGGTGTTAATTACTGGCCCAGCATGGAGGTGGATTACAAAAAAAACCTGATAGTAGAAAGGACGATAAACGTGATGGTTAGTTGTAGGGACAGTCAAAGCATGCTGTAACAAATTCCTAACTCTCAGTCCCTAATATGATGCAAGTTATCTGCCAGAGACGGTATAAAAGAAGTGAACGTAGTCACTGTGACGTCACCCATTGGTTTGTGAATACCGCATTGAGGCCTTAAGTCTGACACAAGTCGCCTCTAGCCTCATTGACAGATCACCATGGTAGCAAATTGTCAATCTATCTAGTCTATCACCCTCTAAAGTGGACCTAATTTACGAACTGAACATCATGCTGTGATGATGAAGCGACTGAGATCATAAACTCACTAGGAGAGTGTTTACTGTGGTAACAAATCAAATGAGAGATAGGGTGATTTTGATATTAAATCTAATGCAATCACACTTCTTTTTACAACCAGTGGAGTCACACCCAACTAGCCATTAGAAAGAATGCAGGTTTAAAGCACTTCCACACTGGCTTCACCTTTCAGACCTGGAAGAGCCTCTTGGTATCTGCACTGCTCTCTAAAGCCTACGGGTCCTGCTGAGTGCTCATGTACTCATATACCTAGATGTCTCCATAGGATGTACCATAGATGTGCAATTGAGAGAAAGATCATGTTCTGTGTGATTATTTCATCGCCCATGTCAACCTACCAACTTGGCTTATAAATATCACGTTTAAAAAAATGTTAGCTGCTGTCATGCATTGTTTTATATCACTGTAAAATGGTGTTGAGATGTTCTTTTGAGGTAAAATAAAGGTTGAAAAAAGGGCTGAGTGGCATTTTTAATTATAAGGAATGGACTGCAAAAAATCTGTAGGATTTCCCACCTCCTTGTGTTTCTCCATCGTGGCGTAGAGCTTCTGGGACAGATCATTGGCTACATTCGGCATCCCAGGCTTTTTCTTATTGGCTCGGCTGACACTGCTCTTGTTTTTGTTGGTTTTCTTGTTATTCTTCTTTTTGGCAGTCTTGCTGTCAGCTTGGGCTCCCTTGAAATAGATGGACATGAACGTTCAGAGAAGCAGAGATTGCACAACAGGCAAGATGAGGTTATGCAATTAAGCTGAGTGGTTAAACAATGTTTGAGTGACTGCTGAAAGCTTTTATATAATTAGGATTTAAGAGTGATAAAAATCGGGGGGGAATCAGAGGCCTAAGCACAAAGTTGTTGATTTTGGTTTAATAAGAGCAACCCCTTTTCAAAATGCTCACTCCACCTATTCATCTAACTCACCTCTGTCGTCTCTGAGGAGGCTGTGTTCTCCTCCTTTTTCCTCTCCTCCTCCTCCTGCTCGAGCTCCTTGATGCTCTCCTCCAGCACATTAGGCCAAAAGTCACCCTCAAAGTACGGCAGCTCATTGGCACTGGTCAGCCTGTCTTCTGTTGCCTGCTTGAAAATGTCCTGAACACAGACACACAAGACTTCCGTCAGGCAAGACAGCAACAGAGCCCCTTATAGAGGATGTGTGCAAGTTTTTTGACATATATTATTGAAATATTAAAATGTTCAGAATTGTAGTTTTTGTTATCGTATCAATAGCTGATACTACTGGTCTTGTCAGCAGAGACAGGAAGAACGCAAGGAAGCATATTAATACCGATAAACATTGGGATTCTTAACACAAACAAGATAAGATTAATTTAACAATAGTTACATTTACATGTTCTGGTGGCAAAATTGTGAGTGAATTGTGAGTAATGATGTGATCATATCCTGACCTTGTAATCGTGCAAGATCCTCTCAGCGAAAGCCTTGTCCAGCATCTTTCTGTACCACTCTTGGAGCCGCTTGGGCTTGGGGATTTTCTGGTCAGGAGGGTGACAGTGGAAAATGTAGTCATCTCCTTCACTGGGTGGGCAGGCCCAGATGTGACCCATTACATACCTGAGGGTGACAAGAGTTCCCAGCCACTTAGCACTTGGAGGAATGATAAATATACACAGTATAAGCTGAAAGGGTTTAAAGCTACTCTTTACCCACCCCAGTTTCTTCACATACTCCAGGTAGCCTATTAAGATCTCATGGTAAACTGCAGTCCTTAGCAAACGTGGTTTGAAGAAGTGAATACTGTCGAGGTATGATATGTAAACCCGTCTGCAAAGTAAATGTCGAGAATTTAATCAAAGAGCAATTCAAACAAAGTACCAAAATAAACTAAGGAAAAACTGCTTATTTTTCAATGTAGTTTTACCTGGTATTTGGAAAGGGGCATTCTGAGCCATACTCCTGGACGTGCATGCCGAAGAAACAAACGTCCACCCCGTCTATTTCCTCAAACGCAAAAAGTGCTTTGGTTCTGTAAGGGAAGCTTTCCACCATCTCGCCTGAGTCCACAAACCTGCAGAAAGAGATAAGCAAGTAAAGTTACAAACTTTTTAAGACTGCACTGGACTACTACAATTTCTTTGTAAAGGACAGGAGATGGATAAGTTTTGGCGCCAGATTCAGGACAGCTCCTAGTACGGGCTTCTGGTTTGTTTCTCAGATGAGAAAAGCTCGAGTGGTACGGGGTGTAGCTTTGCAGTAAGAACGCAGCCACGCAGCATTTTATTCCGGATTTAACCAATGTTTTTGCAAATCAGGTGAGACCCTTACCTAGACTTCATGCCAGGCTTAATCTCCACAGTTTTGTCAGAGCTGGCCACCACTCGCACAAACACCTCACCGGCCTCTGGGTGGTTCTGCCTTTTCAAGTACTTATTCACTCTGTCCTCAATATACGTCCCCAACCTTGTAGACTGCAGCCCTTTACAAACATTAACACAAACATTTAATATTAATTCTTTAATTACTTAATTTCTTTTTTAATAAGATTTCCTTTTAAATAAACATTTAAATGCTCCTGTTGTTTTGCTACTAAATGTAACTTACTTTTGGCTGCAAACTTGTTCTCCTTTCTTGTTTTGCCAGACTTCTTCAGACAGTTGTCACAGATAAAGCTAGAAGAAGACAAATCAAACTGTGGTTTAGTGTCAACATACAGTAACTCTGGCAAATATAAGTTCCTGTTAGAAAGAATTCTGTTAAGGTCAAACATGGACAGTATAACTGTCCATCAGACTTACCCTGATGGCCATATGACGTCGTAGTGCAGCACACATATCTGATGCATCTTTCGTCCACAGTCTTTACATTCAACAAACCTGCAATGACAAACATTTGCCTTTTCTGTGCTTTCTTTGCAAAAAGTAGTAAAGACGCATCTCTGCACATACATAAATGAATGTGAAGCTGAGGTTACTGTCCAGACTGTACTTACGGTTCAGAGTCCAACATGTCATTTTTCTTCTTTTCAAACTGCTCTTTTGATATCATGCTGCAGGAAAAAGAGATAGGAAACAACAACAAAGTTCATGTTGGCTCATGTGATTGAAAACCCTTTCTAAAGAATCGAGTCCAGAGAGAAAACTGCCTAATAATCTCGCAAGATGATCATCAGCTGGTTTTCAGCCACCCGGGCCTGGTAACTTACGTCTGTGGCTGTGCCGGGTCGTCCCCCAGGGTCACACTGTTGCCCTGGATCTCGTTGAAGCACTTCTCACAAAAGTGATACCTGTCGGCAATAAGGCCATATTTGGGTGAACTGCAGCCCAGCACACACAGTAGCAGCACAGGCAAACCGGCGTACAGGAGGCAGAATGCAGAGTAAACGGGGCACACGGCAACAACCGAGGACGAAGCATGGGCAGTGGACAGACGGAGGGGGACACACACACATACACACACACAGGCAGATGGGTAAAGGTTAGTCACAGTTGAAATGACCCATGATCCAGCCACTCTCTTTCAAACTGTAACAGAAACAGAAAAACATGCTAAAATGCTATGTTAATGATGGTAAATGAATGTTCAAACAAAAACTACTGTATGTCTACAAACTGCATGCTGGAATTTGAAAACACTGTCAGGGAACAGATAGTGGAAGTAATTGTCCATCACTCAGATGCCCACCCCTAAGCGTGAGTCCCTCAAGGGAGTGTGCTAGGTCCCTTGTTGTTCCTGGTGTATATTAATGACATGAAAAAGGCATGTAAATAAGATCTGTTCCTATGTGCAGACTCTGCTGGTTGTTGACAAACAACTCAGCTCCAGAAAAGGCTTAGCGAAGAGCTGACTAACATCAGTGTATGGCTCCCTATTTATAAACTCTGCTAACAACTTGGGAAAACAGAATCACTTCTGTTCGGTTCTAGATCAAGATTAAACAAAGCTATGGATTTCAAAACACTTTTTACCGGAATGACATCCAATGCCACTTCGATTACACTAGCGCATCCTGGTACTTTTACGGAAGTTACGGAAAATAAAATTTCAGGTCTCCCAAATAAATTGATGGGAGCCGGGACAAACCAGTACCCAGATGGGTAGAAGACTACAAACTCAGTCATGTTTAACTGAAACACTGGCTTCTAGGTAATGTACTCCTGTAAAAACAGCTGTTTAGGCAGGGTTGTATGTAGCTCATTTGATACTGTTTTTAGTATAATGGGAAGTGTGTACTTTAGCCTGTTGTCAGAATAATGCCTGTTAATTCCCAGTAAGAAAATGTTCTGTATATGATGTTTTTTTGTGCTTTTATATACAGCTATTGCAGTACTCCGCCATCTCCACAAATATGTATGCTCATGCATGCACCTCTAAAACATCTAACTACAACATTGTGTTATCCTTGATGCCCGTTTAAATTGTGCATGTACATTGGTATTGCAACCATGTAACTGTCCTTTCAAAATGAATTATCAAAAAAACAAAAACAACAATCATTTGTAACATAAGCAACATGCATTAGGGGCTGATGAAGGAATTACGTGGTCAAGCCGGGGCAGAAAGAATGAGTGATAACGCAAATACAAATGTGCAGGTCTTGTAGGAAAATTGTTACAATTTAATTTGATAGAAGTCAAGGGAATTTCAGTCCCTAATACTTTGGGCATTCAGATCAAGATGTGGTCAAATGATAAAACAGTGCTTAGAACTTCTTGGACATTATAAGGAATCCAATTAATCCTCTTAGAGTTTTAGTTGGAAGTCTTCAATCCAAAATTGGTAAACCTCACAGCATGTAGTAGCGCTCATCTGCAATACTTGAATAGTGTTGCATTGGAATGACATTGAGGTGCAGTAGCAGATTCTGCACAGCAGGGGGAGCATCGGTGCTGGTTCTCCAGCACAATGAGGACAACACGGAGCCCAATCATTCACAGTCTGCTTTACCACAATATTCAACTCTTAGTGGTGTCTGTGACACCCCCTATAAAGGCAAGATCATCATGTGCATAAGGACCTTACAGTTTTGTTGACTGACATGGCTGTATGTGAATTTTTTGTCCATGTTTTATCTTTTAAGATGAACACCTCTGCACACCTCTTTATAACCCTTCCTTCAACTTGTCTACCCTTCACCGGTCAGAATGTAATTTTACCTGTTCTGGTAGCTGTAGTAGGTGCCATCCCTGGAGATGGTACATAACTGTTTGCCATAGCAACACAGCGTCTGGGGTGAGAACTCGTACTGTGGAAACAGAGAAAAACATTAACAACCCATGTCTATGTTACAAAGATGTTGTACTCGAGTCAACTGCCACATACGGGTAAAGACAAATGTGAACTGACAAGATAAATACAGTAAAAAGTACAGATTTCAATCCCTGTGTTGTCTCACCTTCCTGCCGCAGCAGTAGCCAAGGCCCTGCATGACAGGATCAATCTCTGCTTCAAACACTTCTGCCAGTTTGGTGCAGTACTTGTAGACACGGGATGTTTTGCGGTTGTACAACCAGGCGTTGTTGAACATGAGCCACACATCTTCGACATACTGCCACGGCTCCTGGTATTGACCGGTATCCAGCTTGCGTTTGATGGTGGATAAGTCAATGGGATTCTTCACAATGTCAAAGTAGTCCTGTGCAGTAGTAGAGAGACATTTATAGCAATGAGCAAATCATGCTCAACGGTATTTTCTGTGGGTCCTGTAATACCTGAAATGACGTATGTGTGTTAATAATTGCGGATACTCACAGGTATACCCAGTAGCATGGGGTCTACAGGTTGTCGGAAGGGTAGTGACTCTGGGTCTTGCCTGTAGAGGGCCTCAAGCGTCGGCATTAGGGCCTGTCTCAGCTCCTCTGGCTTGAAAACTGGACAAACAATAATAATGTTATAAAAAAAACAAATACAAACCACATACCAGAGTCTGCAAATAAAAGATTTGGCTACTTCCCCAAACAAAAGGCACAAAAGAGGAGGGGAAGACTAAATCACTCCTGCATATATGCTGACTCAGCAGAGATGATATTACATGAGAAGTTGATTTACAGGAGAAAACTAATGGTGCAGAAAAAAACTGAAATTGGTGCAAACAAAATCGCCAGAGTTCAGGAAATTTAGTGTTCAGTGCTTAATGCTGTTCATATAAATTATCATATAAGATTTCTTAAAAATAAAGCGTTAAAATCTTGTCTCGATCTCATGAACCCAATATTGTATCTCGTTTGTCACACCCCATCCGTGACACATATCCTCTCATTTTTGTACCTCAAAATATTAAACTAACCATATATATTTACACACTTATTATAAACAAATGAAATTTGTGTACTTTTTTTGCGGTTCTGAGTAGAGGTGGTTGATGTGCTGTTGGATCCATTTTCCTCCTCTTCTTTGGGTTCTACCTTCACCTCTGCCTTCTTCTCCTCGGTTTCCATTGGTTCCTGCTTTGGCTCTGTTGCATCTGTCTCCTCCTTCTTCACCATCGGGGGTTTGGTTTCATCATCCTGCTATATGCACACAACCATGGTCAACCATTTATCCTGTGGTGCCAAGTCAGTAAACCTTGAAGTATTTAATGCCTTTAGTGGAATGCTTTCCTTTAGTAGAATGAAAAGTCGCAAGTCAAATTTTCATTTTTTAGACCGTTGCCGTGGATGGAGTTTGCACTAGTAACCAAGGGCTCAAACAGCAAATGGCTTCTGGGCTGACCAATAGTAAATACATTATGTATTCTTACCAACTGACTGCTTTTAGTAATTTCATTTTACCTAAAATGTTTGCATTTATTTAAAAAGCATATTGCCTCACAATCCAACATATGAATTACGGTAATATTTGTGAATAACATCAATCAGGTTTCCGTGGCCAGCACAGAAAAAGCTCTTACTAATCACTTACTGCTCGCCAGCTATTGTAGTGCGTATTCTATTTTTATTCTGCTCCATTTGAGTCCCACATTTCATACAGTTGACCACAATATCCTCATTATTTGCCTTGAAAACTGGGTTGGTCTTCTTGCCTGGTTTCACTTCTACCTATCTAACAGATTGTTTTCCGTTGCAATGGATGATTTTCCTCATTTCTAGCCCCCCTCTCACGTGGTATTCCCCAGAGCCCAGTTCTTGGTCATATACTGTCTATTTATATGCTTCTTTTAGGAACAATATTAATTTCCACTGTTATGCAGACGATGCACAACTTCATTTTCTCAAGCATTTTCAAGCATTTTCTCGCTAACTGCAAGTGACATGAAAAAGCCTTCCCATGTCATGGCTTGTCTATGATGTTAAATGCTGGCTCACACAAAACTTCCCTCCAGCTCAATGAGTCCAAATCTGAGGCCCTTTTTTCAGCCTCCCCAACTTGGGAACCCTCCTACGTCACAACATTCCACTCGCATTTGACTCTGAGCTCTGTTTTGACCCGTCACCAATACAATCATTCTTCTACCAACCTAGAAACATCGCAAAAGTAAAAATGTTTAAATCTCATGCAAACCTTCAAAGTCACCCAAACTTTCATCTCGTCTCGTCTGGATTACTGTAATTCCATGTGTTCAGTGAAGGGCTGATTTTCATTTAAAGCCTTTCTTCTACCTACATTACTGATTTACTTTTGTATTATGAACTTAGCCACTACCTGCCTCACTACAAAAGGAAACCAGGTGTTTTCTGTTAGAGCCCCGCAACCATGTAACTCCCTACCTGGGGATGGTTAGCTAACTCGGATCTTCTTTTACATAACTCTTCCAAATTTATTTTACAGGAAGGCTTTTTTACTGTCTAGTTTCTATGTCTCTTTTATCACCTGTGTTTCACCCGTTTTATTGTACACTGTTGTTTTATATTGTTTGTTATTTTTATCTTGAGTGTGTACTATTTTATTTTGTTCTGTCAAGCACTTTGTACCTGTGTTTTCAAAAGGTACTATGCAAATAAGATTGTATTATTACTACTATTGAGTTATCCTGTAAAATAATGAACATACCTCCATTTTTACATCTGTCTGCTTCTTCCCAGAGCTGTTGTCATCTTCTTCTTCTTCTTCTTTTACTTCAGGTTTGGCCTCAGTGCCGCTCATGTCAGGAGCCTGCTGGGAGTGCAGCTCAGCCACAGAGGCTGGGGTGGGCACTCTGTTATCTATACTCGCTGCTGCCTGCGACAACTTTAAGAAGAGGAGAAAGAGACATTCTGATCACATTGCTGATAATCTATAAATCAAGTAATAGGGACTTAAAAGCAAATTAAGAAGTCACTGTCAGTGATTCTCTCAGAAGATTTTCCCTTTCATATTCTTTTTAAAATATTGCCATAGTCAAAAGACCTGTCAGCTTTAACAGTGGCTGGCAAAGGCGTAAGTGATACAAGAGCTATAGTGACTTCTGTGTAAGAACTAGTATCTCACCGGTGTGCTGGGGTGCTGTGCTTGCACTGAGGTGGGCTGCTGCATCTGGCTGGGGGGTTCTATCTGGGGCTGCAGGGGCGTGAGCGGCAGGGAGGGGTCAGGAGGTGTGCCCATGGCTGAGGGGGGGCGGGGGAGACTACTAGATAAGTGGGTTGGAGTGGAAGAGGGCCCACCCGTGGAGGCGGGGGTGGAGGGCTGTGGTGGCACCTGGGCCTGCGCAGAAGCATGGTGTTGCTGCAGCTGCTGAGACTGCAGGCTGGCAGATGCATTGGGTGGAGGAGTGGCACGAAGGGTGGGCTGGGCTGCAGGGCCACATGGCAGCTGGGAGCCAAGTGATCCCAGAGGATTCAGAGGGAGGTTAGAGTTCTGTGGCTGCTGGAACAAAGAGGGATGTGCAGTTAGCATACCAATACACGCCATTCATACAGCAGCCCATATGTTGACAATTGTAAGGCCATGTTCAGACAGAAAAATCAAAGGAGCACAAGTCTCCTCACCTGTGTGACAGCAGCCTGTGTTATGGGCTGGCCCAAGCCTACATTCGCATTCATTGCTCCACTTGCACCTGCAGTGAACTGGCCCTGTGGCAGGAACTGGCTCTGGTTGGCTTGCTGAGGTACCATATTATTAGCATGACTACTCATCATTCCTTGAGTCGGAGGCATCCTTGACGGGGACATGCCCATCTGTAAGAGGCGAGAGATGAAACACACAAAATCATTATGGCAGCAAAAACTGAACAACTAGGGGCAGAAAAAAAACATGGTGACAAAACACTGAGAAACTCAGCTCAGAGACATGACTGTTTAGAAGAGAGAGAGAAAATAATAAAGCAGGAGACAGAGGAACAACATCTAACCGCTGGGACGGAGCTCATGTTCATCTGCTGCGGATGGTTCATCGGGGAGGGAGCACGTGTTCCCATGGATGCCTGAGGCATCTGCGCATTCTGCATTGCCATAGGGTTAAACTGATTGATTCCTGTGGGAACAGATTAAACCCAATTTAATATAGCTGTTTTATTATACTTGGAAGATGTCATCCATTTTTTCATGTGCTACTGGGCTTGCAGAGGCACTGAATTAGCTCACTTGAAACATCACAGCTCTGACAAATGCGTTTCACTTCAACTGGTTAAACAAGCGGTTGTGCACAGGAAACTAAAACTGCAACTGAAATCCTTACCATTTTCATGTATAACATTTATTTGTAATTCCAATTGCAAATTTAAGAACTAGGAAGCCAAAGGACGCCAAAGGACATATGGTGCTTTTCCCTGGAATCTGACTGCTAACACAGTAAATACAAACACACACCTTGGGGCACCTGCATACGGTTCATTATCTGATTTGGCATGTTGGGCATAGGCACAGGTCCATCTGAGAGAAGACAGGATAAAGTATTGTTCATTTTTAACATGCCATCAATTACAGAAATGTTTTATACATGTGTGAATTGATAACTGTGGAACAGTTAGAAGCAGCCTATATTCAAAAGTGTCTTTCCCCTTTTGTATTTAGATGCTATGGAGTGGAGAGAGTTTGGCTACTAACTGGGCGGTCGGACGGCCTGTCCTGGGCCCATGGCGTTGGGCTGAGCCATACCAGGTTGCTGAGGCCCAGGAGTGCCCACCATGCCGGGCTGTTTCTGGAGCCTTGAGCGTCTCTTCTCCTCCAGTTCCTTTTGGATTTTGTAGATTTTCTCTGCCAGGAAATGGTAATACTCATCCTAGTGAGAGAAAGATAAGAAACAAAAGGCAGAAAAGATATTTTAAAAAGAATAATGAGTGTGTTTCTTGGTATCCGTTTCTCGTTAAAATTCTCTGCTCTCATAGTGACAAGAGAAAGGCCTTAGGATTAAAAGGCATTAAGCGACATCAACGCTCAGGTTATAATGGTGTGATAATAAAAAAGAGGGAGTTAAATCAATTACCCTGCTGTTAGCTGACTCGTACATGTCACCCTCAACCTTGCGTGCATATGCCACCAGGTTCTCCATTCGCCGGTCTTTCAGTGCTGCAGGGTCTGGGGTGGGGAATATGGCTTGTACACTGAAGAGAGACAACAAAAAAATATAAACTCAGCAACAACCTGGTACACCAAGTTCTATTCCGTTTTCCAATGACAGAACTGTATTTATAATACATCTGTTACATTGTTGGACTTACAGTTTGTGCACCAGGTGGGTGCGCAGGTCCTGAGTGACATGTTCATGCCAGGCCTTTCGTACCCCTGAAGCAGAGAGAGGGGTAGCAGTGGGCAGGTTTCCCATGCCTCCTGGTACTGACCCATCTGGCATCAGCTGACTACAAAACATAGAGAGAAAGAAACTATTACAGTTACAGTTCAGGGTAGTGATTTGGAATTTACACTGATTATTGACTGTTTCTGTCCTACAATATACATTCAAAATGATTATAATTAAAAGGAACCCAAGGGACAGAGAAATGATTGAGATCACAGATGATTATTTGTCAGCAGTAGATGCACTGGATGGTGATTTGCAGCTCATAATAACATGTCACCATTTACAAGATGACACTGATTGTAAAGGCATACATATCATGGGAAGGACATTTGAAATTGTGGCTGCCTTTGCAGCAAGTGCCGTGTTTTATGTGACATATTAAGGATGAGATTGCTCACTTGTTGAGTGTGGATGGTAGAGAGGAGTCAGAGTGCATGCCAGCCTGGTCTGAAGAGGGGACACCCATGCCTCCTGCCATCTGGTTCATCTGATTAGTGCCTGATAAACACACATTATCATATATAAAGGTTTGCAAGAATTTAGCGTAACAGAAGATTCATAGTATTGTAATAACTTGTACATTATCCTCTGAAATGGAAGTGTAGTCCTATCTATCCCGTACCTAGTGGGTTCATATTTCGCAGCTGCTGGTGCTGGGGGCTTTGCTGAGCGGGACACTGGCCCTGAGCAGGGGACTGGTTCCCATACGGCAGGCCAAGGGCAGCATAGGCCCTCTGCATGGAGCTGGGGTCAATGTGCGTGGCAGCGCTGTTGATGGCTGTGGCACTGGGCTGGCCAGGCCCCACTGTACTTATGGCGTTCTGCAGGCCAGCCCCAGGTGAACTTAGCATGGCTGGAAGGAGAAGATAATTAATAAGTGGTTTGGCAATATCAAATAAAGCATTTCATTAATACTAATAATAATAATAATTCTTGTATTTTGGTCTGCCTCTGAATATAAATCAGGAAACACAAAAAATTAACATAGTATACATAGTATACAAAATTACTATAAAAAAATTTAAACATGAAACATCATTTAAATTTCCAACTCTTTATGTAAAGAAAAAACATCTCTGTGCAAACAAACATCTTACGCAGACCTCCATTTAAAATCTCTGCACTGCTCCCTGCTGCGTTGATTGCTGACAGGGAGCACGCTGCCTCTGTGGGGGATTTAAATCTTACATCAGGCCTTTTAACCAATCAGAGAGCATGCTGTCCTAAGACCCTGCCCCCACTGATAGCATAGCCACAGAGCCCCTCCCCTGGGTGTAATATTACAGGCCCAGCCTGTCTAGAGGAATCCTCTCCCTGTCAGAGCTCTCACAGCCAGCCAGCACAAAGCTGTGGCAGTGAGACACAACCTGCAGGTGGCACCACTTCATACCACACAAACTGACTTCAGGCTCGCTGCTGAGTGACAACTCCCTTGTATCAAGGATTTTTTTTTTCTTCAAAATGACAAAAACCATACAGATATTTATCTACAAGGAACTTTTAAGTTAACCCACATGCATTATTACAAAGATAACAAGTGCATAAGAGATCAGGGGAGCTGCTGGAGATACTCACGTTGCTGGTTTCTCTTGTCACTAGCATTCTTCAAAGGCAGGCAGACCGGACAGTCGTGCCGCGTACAGTTCTTCCAGTGGGAGATGATCTGTCTGGATGATGCACAGTGAGCCACTGGGGAGAAACGAAAGCGAAACAGAGAGAGTGACGTGTGGTGCAGAAACTAAGCATGTGATTTTAAAAGAATTAATGCACAGCATCTATAAATGAGTGAAATAGCGATGACTGAGTGAAGAAATATATAGAATAAAATGTCTATAGTATAAAGTGATCAAACCCAGCAACATGTTGAGTCAAAATATAGCACAGTCAAAGGAATCCTCAACTGCAACAATACAATGTCCAAATAGCTTTGTGAAAGCAATTATACATGTTGTAAAACCATAAATGAATCATTGTATTTACTGTAAGAGTATAAACAATATAAATATCAGAGTTCAAAGTTCATCAACCTTGGATGACTTGCTTACTACAACAGCTGTCAGAGGGAAGCTTAACTTTATTTGTTCTTATGTTCTATAATCTTAATACCTCCACTCTTTCTGCAATATCTGACTTGTTGGTCAACAACAAAGCAATTTGGTTGCTTTGTGTTGTCCTGTCCTTAGCCATCAAAGTATTTTTGCTAAGGACAATATTGGCAAGCGGTTATATGAAGAGCTCAAGGCAATAGGTGCATTTTGGTAGTTTGGGTGAACTCAAAACTATAAGTGGTCAACACCTTTTCCTTTGTTGTTCCTGAGGTATGTAAAGGTAATGACAGTGTGCCCAATGACAGGCTTGGATTATGGTTGCTCACAACACACACAGTAAACCAATCTGTATGGAAATTCTGACTTTGTACATTTGTTAATCAGGTTCTTACAGTGATTAATAGACAAAATTTTGCCATCGCAGAAGCCCAGATGAGTTGCATTTTTTTAGTTAGCACATCAATATATCCATTTAACATCTTGTGGTCACAGGTGAACACCCTCCAACAAAAGTCAGACATTTGGATTTGTGCTCATTAATCCAGTGCTTTGAAAACATCACTTTCACTCACCCTGGCAGGACTTGCCAGCCTGGCAGTGGGTCATGTGGTTGAGGACGTTCTTCATGGTGCGGCAGTGCGGCAGGGTGCAGGCCCTCACCTCCCCGTTGGCCTGCTCCCTCCGCTGGCACTTGTGTGCGTGGAGCAGCAGGACCAGCTGCTGCTGAATGAGTTTGCGCTTCTCGGGGTCAGCTGTTGTGCCTGCCGACACACCACCAGCCCCAGGGACCATGCCCACCGGTGCTACCTGTTGCTGCATCTGGGACCGCAAAAGAGTGCCAGTACACACAGTTTAGGCACCGATCAGAATATCAGACATTCCTCATGTTAGACTTTTAGAGTTTTACGTAAAAACAAAAAAGGAAACCAATAAATACAATGAATCAGAATATACTGATGTATTAAAGGTATGGGAAAATAAATTAAAATGAAAAACATATGGCACCAGAGAAGAACGAGGAGGCAAAAACAGGAGAGGTTGATGTGTAAATTTCAAGAATTTCAAGACAATGTGATTGAAACCACTAAGAGTGAGAGGGAACTGGTCAACAAGGACGCTCTATAAAATCAACATATTAACTTTCTCAAAAATTGAAGGACTGACATTTCCTGTTCCTCAAAGAGATTTGCATAGCACTGGGCTTTGTTTACTTTGTGCCTTGAAAGAATCTCACTCTGTATTCAACAGTTAGTGTCAATGTTCAACAACATCTATAATATACTTGTTGGGCAGTTTATGTTCACGTCTGGAAAACAAATTATTCTTACAGTATTTCTTCTCAGATTATTTACAAATCATTTTACTTTGGTGGCAATTCATTTTAATCTCTTTCAGGATGAAAGCAAGATTTAAGCTTACATGAAATCATCACCACATGCACTTAGTCAAGCCAGTCTCATATGATATACAGACAGTAGACTTGATGTTTTTTTTTTCTCAATGCACCTATGCTCACAGACGATGCTCACACTTTACATATACTTAGTGTCTATTTTCTTCTGAATTATGTGTATTGCACTCCTGAACTACTGCAGCGGAACATATCCAGTGTAGAAGGATGAGGTCTGCAACCGCTGCTGGTTCTTTCACTACGTAGCCAGTGTAGACAAAGTTTGGTCAGAAACCATAATAAACATTTTGCACATAAGGGTAACATATGAATAGCAGCCAAATTACCAACAGATACACCAAAGCGCAGATTCTACTTACACAAAGTGCTAAATGTTAGTAGGCTACACCAGCATGTGTTACACTGTGTACACTAAGTACTTACTTGCACAGTGCATGTATTTCGACAGGTTAGTGTTGTCTCAAATCAAACACAGCCGTCATGCACTTGCAAGAATTGACCGTGGCAACATTTGACCTTGCGGATCATTATCAGCAACATTTGGCCGTGACGTTCACCAAAATATCGGCTTGTTTGCTCACTTGGCTTCAATTTTATTTTATTAAAAATGAATAAAAATTATGTACTTATTCTTTTACAATGGTAACCGTTGCAGCTTCGTCTATGGCCATTTTCACGCAAGTTTGACAATAGCCAGGTTGCGTAGCCAGGACGCTGACCGACACTCAACTTTTTGATTGTTATAAGTGCAGAATCTGGGTACTTGTAGTGCAATGCATTTTGCCATACTTGTCAGTGTGAATGCACTTATGCACCCCACAAGTATTATGAGTGTGATGAGACATTTGGCTGACAAGTCAAGACAAGACACGATATTGGGTTCAATTTTCACCCCTTCAGCGCATTCAAAATTTCCCCACATATCTGTGTTCTCTGACATGTCAAGAAAGAATATTACGAGAACAATGTCACATTTAATGAGAATTCATAATATTTTTTAGCATTATAGTCTATTTGCACTATACTCTGCTATTTATTGATATGGTAGTATCCCCATCAGACCATCTGACAGACACAGAACCCTGTTTGGGACTGTATAGGATGACACAAGGAGGTGGAAACCAAAACAGAAGATACTTCTAATCCGGCAAAAATCTCCCAACAAATCCACGCAAATGTTAACTTCAGCATCTTCAATAAAGTGCAGCTCACAGTCCCACACAGAGCAATTACGCGCTTTAGTTTTTAGACATTTATATTGCAAAACTCAGCCAGCTACATTTCCACTCAAACTGCAGTTTCCAGCGTGAGAGGGGGGCTTCACTTGATTACTTTCATGGAGAAAACCAGTGTCACATAAACTTGGCGGACATGATTCACAAAGCGAGTTGACGTTATCAGTTAATCAAAATTGATGTGTGGCGTAACAGCGTGTGAAAAGTGTTAATTGCGTGAGTCTCTCGAGACAAGTTTTCCCCTGAGGAGTAATAATTTCACGTTTTGATCTCACTAAAGCCCTAGCAAGTATGGAAGGGTGTGAATTCAGACACAGCACATAACCAGGTGGCAAACTAAAATGTATATACTAAAATGTATATGTACATATTTGTTATGTCCGGCGCTCTCACACCACCACCACTCATTTCAATTATGGAAAGTATATTACTACAGCTTTCACTTTACTGTTGCTGCACAGTGCAGCCATCTTGGATTTTGAGGTTCTCTGAGGTGAGGCTCTTTTGACTTTGCAGGTCGGTACAACACGGTACAAAAGGAAACAAAGGTTCCTTTATGGCAGCATGTTAATGTTTCTTTAAGACTTCAATGTCAACGGTCCTCATGAATGCACAGGCTCAAGAGCGAAGCTAGTACGAATACTTTAATAGCTGCAGACTGTCCGTAGAGGAGATTGTGCGTGAAGCAACAGACAAAGCATAAAGCATGTCTAAAGAAGTATATCCATTTCTAAGAAAAACTGCACAGATGTTGTTGAAAAAAGAACATGCACACTGTGAGTGTGTAGTGTATAGCAACAATATAATTACAGAACCAATACACCAGTGCACACAAGTTTTTGTTTTGCATTTTATCTTCCCTCCACTACCAGGTGCAACACACACTGACATGGATGTAAGATGAAAATAATGCAGAACATGTTTTCCCCTAACAAACCTAAAACAAAAAGGGTTGGGACAGAGTTTTTTCCTTCTTTAATTTTGGCGAAGAACTGAGTGACACCCACCATATTTGGCACACTCCCAGCTCCCTTCAGCTCAGCAGGGAATTGCGGCAGGTTGTTGGAAAGGGCTGTCTTGTTCTGGAGTTGTTGGGTGTTGACTCCTGCTGCCCCCATCTGCTGCACCCCAGCCTGACCATACTGCTGGCCAAATGGAGCTCCTGACATCCCCATCTATAGTGGACAATCAGGACAGAGGGTGGTCAGAACATCTGCATATCACGCCATCACAGCTGATCAATATTTTACCTCTGAACAAAGAGTCTTTGTGTGAATGCATATGGAACAGTTTTTAACATTGAAAATGCACACACAGCCAGGTGGACGTCAGTGTGAGCTTTAATACACGAAAATTAAACAAGTTGTACAATTCTCAGCCCACCTAATATGCTTTATATCCCAAAAATTATCGTTCATTATGCCTTCCTCAGGGCAATCTGGCGCCTCAATTAAAGTTCACACAAAAGCAAAAAATTAAGGGACCAACAGCAGCTACAGTTAGCGGAGGTTACCCGATTACCTGTCTATAGCTGGCATCAAGTCTACACTGTAGCCTACAGCATAAGCTACGCACACAGCCTTTCATTTTTGTGCACATTTCTGTGCACTGGTGTCTGCGTAGTTCTGCAATTACACCACCAAAACGCTAGTTGGCCAGCTAACAGGGCTGAACCATTTGGGGAAAAATCTAATCGTTATATTTTTGCCAGATATTGTGATTACAATTGACTTTTTTTGCGTATAGAACCAGTAAAAACTGATAAAAAACCCCTGAAAAGTTGGATGATTTTGCCCCAAAATAAGGTCTAAAAAGCCTTTTTCCCCGCTGGTTACACCCCTAATTTCTCAAGTAGACCCTTATGTCAATGGATTCAAACAACTGGCTTAACGTGTTACTCGCCTGTTAAAAGTAGACGATTGGTTTTCTAGCAGGAAGGACAGGATAACCGCCATCTTTGCGGTTTTGAGTTTTCCCTATAGACTTGTACTGAGCACTCTTAAAGTCGCGTGTCTCCTCTTAAAAGTCTCTGTCGTAACTGAATCAAATCACGAGGTGCCTAGAAATTCACACCCCCAGAAAGCAGTCATTCAACGTGGCCCAGGACACATTCACATACACACTATGTGAATAAGAATTTAACTGTATGCGACCAAGACTATCTTTGAATAGGGTCAGAGTGATCCGACATTGAAATCTATTTTTTCACAACTGGTCTCAGAAAGGGAATAGTCAGCTTTCTTGTTAGGTCCTCAGAAGTCGTTTATTCCAAACTCTCCAATGGCCCTCTGAATGCGTCTGTATGCTGCCTTTGCCGGCCTTTTTTCTCTTAATGGTGGCCAAAGCGGCTGCCTGCTTTGCGTCGCCGAGGTTCCCTACAGCCAACAGTGCTCCGGCAGATAGAGCAAGCCCAGCCCAGCGGAGAGAGAGAGAGAGAAACGGGAGGAGACATACAGAGAGAAAGACCAGCTTGCTCAACAGCTGAGCAGAGCGCTGTGCTGCTGCCTGCCCCTCCCCCTCTGTTACACAGAACACACAGATGCTTGCCTGCTGCCTCCCTCCCATTCACATATGAGCGCGGCCATCACTGTTGTCCTCTCTCTCACACACACAGGTCCTCTCACTTGATGATCTGCACTTATTACGGAGGAGTGTCGGTAGGCTAAAGGACAGTTCTGTCATACAGGAAGGCTCCAGTGTTTCCCTCCTCTTGGCATGTCCTCTTCTGTTGCCCCCTCTCTACCCTGCCTCTCTCTCCCCCACAACAATACCCATATCAGCTCCTCTAAACATGACTAACAGCTCCATTATCAAAGGCCAAAGGCCCAGTATGCAAGAGAGAGAAGAAAAGGAAGTAAAAGACTAAATACTATCAAATAAAGACTTAAAGGGTGGAGAAAAACAGCAAAGACAGAATAAGGACCATCAAAAAAAAAAACACCAGAAAAGAATCAGGTTGTTATTCCCCTGAACATTTCCTTCTTAGTCCTGACCAGGGCTCTCACAATCATGAAATAATTGAAATGAATGATTTTTGGTTTTTTTCTGTTCTTTTTTATGTCAGCCTAATAAGATAATTTCTTTAATAAAAGTCCTCAAATGCTGGCGAGGGGCGTGGTCGCCACAAACAAAAAGGCCAGACACAAATACAGGCCTGGGGAAAAACAAGTGTGGCTAAGCTCCTGAAAAACTCTGCAGCCCACACACTCAGCTTGTCTGATAAGATAGGGCTACAACCATATATGTACATTGCTTCCTTGGCCGACACTGGATCCATGTGCCCTCGTAGATAGTTTATTTGACTCGAACAGCTGATGGGAATGCACCTAATTTGCATTATATTTGTTGGAACATTTCTAGCATTGTCTTAAATTTACCTTGATCGCGGAATCTGATAATCTGCGATTGTGTAAAAGTAATTAGGGATGCACTGATCGACCGGCTGGGGACCGGAATGGGCGATTTTCAGCTTCATTGGCAATAACCAGTGACCGGCGCCGAGCACTAAACGTTACACACGTGCTGCGCTTGACGGTGTTTCACGTCATGCATACAGCGCGCTAAAACATAACACAGGGATAGCAGAGCTTCACTGTGAAGAAGACAACGCTCACAATTTACACCTGCAGAGAAACACACACTATCTACACTATCTAGCTTTACGCTACAAGACGCAGACACGGTCAATATTTTAATGCACGAACCAGGTAACGACACCATGAACACAGCTGTTGGTGCCGATGGCATTCAGTACCAAGGTTGGTAATAGGGACGCAACAACTAATTGACGTTGTCGTCAAAAATCGATTAAATTCGATGCCAACAAATTTAATAAATCGATTCGTTCATGACGTCATCGGGCCGTAGCGACACCGTCAGCTTAACAGAGTAAAGTGACATAAACAGTAACGTTAAAGGTACTAAAACAACATCAGAGCTGCAGTAACACCTTCACAACCTAAACCTTCAGAGTGTGGCAGCATTTCACTCTTCACTCAGCCAGAAAGGTCGTGAACTACAGCAAAGCTGAGCTCTCCTGGAAACACCGAAGAATCTGAAGAGAAGGCGCATATTGTCGTGTCTCTGTGGATCATGAAGACTCGTCTCGGTAAGTTAGTTAGCGGGCTAGCTTCACATTAAAGGCGTTACTTCACATTATGAGCTGAAACGTTTTCTATACAGTTGGTCAATTTGATTGATTGTTACAGTAATGTTGCTGTGAGTAGCACATGATTATGACACACAACGGCCGCGTTCACATTCCAGACGTGCCCTGACTTTACAATCATAAACGATGCATCACTCATGGCGACGTTCCCAGCTGGAGAACGAGTTGCTGCCGAGCGTGCAAGATTAGACAACACCGGACAATTTCATACTTTCTAATGAAGAGAAAACAGTTATCCTGTCTGTGCGTGAGGCAGCGGGGAGTCCGCCCAAAACTCATTTTAAAAAGATCACGGTGTTTTGTTAGTTGTTGAGTTTGGGGAAACTATATTTGTTGTGAAACGCTGTCTACTACAAAATCGTTATTGATCCCCTCTTGTAAATTCGCCAAATGAAATGCAGAGGGCTGCGATTCGATTATAAAACAATTATCGATGCATCTTGATGCATCATATTTTTTCTATACAGGATCCCTGGATAATTACTAAGCATTTAATTTTGCCTATTAAAATCCAAAAGAAACATCTCCTAATTAGCTTAAAAGGACTAGTTTGCATACCTAATTTCCTTTATTAACCTCAGCTCCATGGTCCCTCATTTCTTTAACATCCAGCTGTCAGACTCCTCTAAACACTGAAATATAATAATCAGGATGTGCAGTATGTGTACAGGACAGAGCTGTACACCAGTGTAGTCTAAGTTTGTGCCTGATGTTCTCAACACTTGACTAGTAGGTTAGTTAGTAATGACCTACAGCTGATAATTAATATTACTTCATTAC